>CM040245.1:230005054-230060694 GCA_022545495.1 Chrysanthemum lavandulifolium | reverse complement strand
AAAAAAAAAAAAAAAAAAAAAACGCTTTTAAACGTTAGGCAACGAACATATGAAATATTTAATCAATGCATGTGTCAAGAGGCTTCATTCGTCGTCCCGACGATTTTGCATCTCACGGCGAGCCACGACGGGCGACGCCGGTGTGGCGGCGAGCCACGACGAGACGCCACGTCGGCCACGGCGAGCCACGGCGTCCCCCACACCGTCCACTCTAAGCATCATCTCGTGTTCATGTTTGCTATTTATATTCTATTTTAACAACTGTTACCTTTAATTACGTAGACATTCGTTATAGAGTATGTACTTTAATAGGAAGTGGAATTTGTTAAGTCATCAATTTTAAGTAGAGTGCGCACCCATTTTAAAGAGGTGTCCGTTTATATGAGTAAACTCTAAAATGCATTATTGTGGTTTACCAAATTTTATAGTGTACATCACTATTAGATAAGTCGGCAATATACATCTTTCCGTTAACAAACGCTAGATAATATACAATTTTTAGAGATGAGCGATGTAATTTTTTTCCGATTATATGCTAACTGGGTCTAATATGAGGGGTGATTTTGTCTTTTTACTTGTAACAAGAATGTTATTGCAGTTTATTATTATTATTATTATAGTATTATACTTTCTATTACTATTCTATTGCTACCAATGCCTTATCTATTAAACTCATTTGATCCGCTGGATCAATCTAACATTTAATCCCGACCATTCTAATTCAATAATTATGAAGATAAATACACACACCTCTCACCACTCCCTCATTTTTACATATTCTTTCTCTCTCTAAAAACACACACCTCACTCTCTCTCTCTCTACAAATTCCGCCACCACCCATCTAAGGTTCCACTGCACACCAACTCCCGCTAAAATTCCTACGACCTTCAAATGTTACAAGACCACTTAAGCCCACAAGTAAGTTTTTTAATGTTTTATTAAAGATCCGTAAATTTATTTTATAGATATATTCTTTTTAAGATTCGTATTTTTTTTAATTTTTTAAGATCCGTATTTTTTTAATTTCTTTTAAAGATTTCGCTCTTTTTAATTTTTGTTATAGATCCGATTTTTTTTTTTTTTTTTTTTTTTTTGTAAATCTAATAATTTTCTTTAATCGATCTATTTTTTTAAAAGACCAGATTTTTAAACTTTTTAAAGTTTCGCTTTTTTTAAATTTTTTAAAGATCTCGGTTAGTTTTTAATTTTTTATAGATCCGAATGTTATTTTTAGATATGAAAATTTTATTTGTAGTTTTATTTTTTATAGATTCAATTTTATTTGTAGATCTAATGTTTTTATTTGTAGATCTATTGATTTTTTTTAGATCAAATTTTTTATAGATCCGTATTTTTTTATTTAAACTGTATTTTTTTAGATCTAATGATTTATTTTGTAGATCTATATGTTCTTTTCAGATCTAACGCTCTTGGTATTTTTTTTGGTTAGTTACCCGCTCCCGTTGTTCTCTCGCAAGAAAAGTCACCGAACAATTAGTGGTCGCCGGAAAAAATTGTGGTCGCCGGAAAATTAATGGTCGCCGGAAACATTTGTGGTCGCGGAAAATTAGTGGTTTAAATTGTTGTTAATATTTATTATTTAAATTTTATTTATTATGTAAATTTTGTTATAATAAAGTTTATGGTTTAAATTTGTTACAAAGTTTATATTGTAAACATTGTTAAAAAGTTTGTGGTGTAGATTTGTTATTAATTATATATTAAGAGTTTTGATATGAAGTAATTATCAATTTGGTATATGATGAGCATTTTTTTTCTAATAACAAAATATACAGACAACAAGTTTATATATTTTATTTTTTAAATTATTGAATCGTTATACCGGGCAACGCATGGGTATTGTACTAGTTCCTGGTGGAGCATAAAGAAAATATGATGACATGGCAAGTGGTTTCATCCGTTCGATCACTTTAATAGTTGATCTAAGCCAGATAAATTAGAAGTCAAAGTTGTCTTCTTTTTTTACCGACCTTTTAGTGATTCTGTTTATGAATTAAGTCACGTTTCTAAATACATGAAGATAAGGATAATGTGTCCACAATTCCTTTTATTTAGTGAAAAGCAACTTATGCAACCGAATAGATGAAACATATATATTTACCCGTGTAAATATGCTATTTTAGTTTTTAATTTGAAAAGAAAATTGACTAAATATAAACTTTCAATGTATACAACTAGGAGTGGCAATTCTGCTCGGGTGCGGATTGACGGGTGTGGCTTGACAGGTTGGCGGGTCAAAAAACTTCAACCCGAACATAACCCGTTTAAATAATAGGTCAACCATATCAACCCTAACCTATTTATACATAACCCGAACACGACCTATTTAACCCCATGTATACATATGGGTTGGCGGGTTACATACGTTACATGGGTTAAATAAATTAAATGGGTTTTGGGTGGACCCATTTAACTCGTTTATTTAAATAAGTTGATATATTACGAGGGTTAGACAAGTTAAATAGGTTTTTGGGCTTACCCGTTTAACCGTTTAACCCATTTAACCATATAATAAAATTATATATAATATTTTATTAATGAAAATAATCTTAAACGGGTTGACGGTTCGACCCGTTTAACCTATTCTCAACCCGAACTTGACCTATTTAATAAACGGGTAGATGAGTCAACCCGAACTCGACCAAAATCCTATTTAGACTCAATCCGAACCTGTTAAATTTTGTGTCGATCTCAAATCATATTTCGAGTCGGGTCAAAAATTACCGCCGCTGCATAGAGCCATGTTTTCTCTAGGTATTATTCAAATGTCGGTGAATAATATCAAGTTTTGAAGTACGATATATGGTTTTTATGGTACGACATCAATTTGTTATATCACTTATCATTATAACTTTACTTTTAACGCTTTCTAACTTATCTAAACGCTATCTAAAAAAGGTATCTAGCAACACACGGTGATCAAGGCCATATTATTATTAGAAGAGCAAAGGTGTGTTGCCCATAAGTTGCTTTAACACACGCCACGTTAGTGCTACATTACTTTAACCTTCACCTTAACTCAACAAAAACACCCTTATCATAACTCAACTTTAACTCAACAACAATTTACAAAACAACCCTTCATTTAGGGGCGAAAAGAAAAATAAATAATAATCTCCGTCTCAATTATAGTTCAGGTTGATGATTGACTCACTTTGACCTTAATATTTTGTCAGTATTATATAACATTTGATGAAAATTATTCCAAATGAATATACATTTAAAACACAATCCATTTATATATTTTGCATCAAGTTTATATAATACAAAAAAAAAATTTAAGGTCAAAGTTTGAGTCAAAAAGTCAAACTGGACTTATAATTTAGGACGGAGGTAGTAAATAAATAAATAAATAATTAAAAATGCCTTTAACGTGGCGTTAAGGGCTTAACATGGTGTTAAGCAACACCTTAACTCCTTGCGGTAAAGCGGTTAATATGCCTTTAACGCAGTGAACGTTAAGGCTTAATCTTGGGTGTTGTGTTACACACCGAAAGTTTCTAACAAAAAACATCGGGAAAACACAATGTTTTTTATGTCTTTAATCGCTAGAAAAACACTAGGAAAGTAGTTACTAATAGTTGTGCTCATAATCCATAGAAATATTGTCGGATTTCTATAGGTAATTTCTTACGGAAATATTCCCTGGAAAATATTCGTGGGTGTTGGCCCAATTTATTGTAGTGGGCAAGTATGCATTAGAAAAAAAATATCCAAGTTAGCCCAATACAAGTGCTTTCTAGCTACCTAATATGTTGTATTTTTTTTTTTTTGGAACAATATGTTAGTATTGTTGGAAACGTTTATAAATGCAGAGATGTAACAGCAGCAGCTAAGGTATAGTAGATGGCTGGCCGTCATGCTCATAAACCCAAGTGGTTGATCCGATGGTGCTCAAGTCGATTTGCGATAAAATGTTAACTAATATCGGACTCACTACGGCTCCATACTTTTTGCCAGTGACAGTACATGAACCATATAGATTTTTACGCAAGTGTAAATTTATGTCAAATATATTGATTTTAAAAATGCACCTAATCTCAAATTTATGAGTTACCGACCTTTTTTTTTTTTTTACTTTTCAGAAATGAACCTTATGATTTTGGTTTTGATCCGCCAAGAAGTGCAAACACACATATTGAATATATGACTAACAAACACCTGATTTTGATCGGATACAACGATACAACTTCATCCAACCAATTGTAACAAAAAATGTCATCTAAACTATAAATCTTACAACCATGATTAGCAAAACGTTATATATAATTGCAACTGTGTAATATAAAAAAGGCTTTCTGAGGTGCAATGTCTTAGACTTTACCGAAGTTTAATCGGATAAGTTAGACATTAAAAAAAAAATAATAATAAAAAAAAAAAAATCGAGTCTTCTAAATACAAAATGCCAAGATGGCAAAAAAAATTCAAAACTGATGTCTCAACTTATCTTTTTAAATCCACAAGTTGTTCAGATAATTATGTGAGCAGTTATATGTAAACGATGATCTAGAATGTATAGGATTACGACTTCCAACTTTAATTACCTGAATTGTAAAAAAATTAGGGATAAAGTATTCGGAAGCCATCAATGTATAGAAACCAACTTATAGGCCGCCGAACAATATATTTATTTTCGTTTACATCAATTCTGATCAAATTTATTTTCAAAAACTCTACAAATAGATATGACGAACCAAAATCTAGCATATTAAAACAATACTAGCAAAAATATATGCGTGAAATGTCAAATAATGCCTTTAAACTAGATTATAAAAAGAGATTATTTTTATAAACTATATGAAGTAATCTTTTATTTTCAGAGATTATGAAAGATTATTTTTTTAATAATCTCGTATGAGTTCTGTCTACCAAACAAAGATTATTTTTTTAGAAGATATTTTTGAAAAAATAAGATAATCTTTCCATAATCTCACGCACAAACATACCTTGTATGCATTAAACTGAAAGTTCACGTCTAGTCTTCTATCTATATTATTTTAGTGTTTTAGTTTTAAGTTCATTCTTTCTGTTTGATATAATATCTAACATAAATTTGGGCGAAGTTGGTGTAATCGTGAACATACTCATACTTGGGTGACCGACCTATTAGTTTGTTTTAATAAATAGGTGCCCTATATGATAAAAACTGAAAAGTTAAGCGGTCTCCAAATACATTATCCCATAAAAGATAACTGCGATAATCTTAGAGAACAAAATTAAAAAAAAAAAAAAAAAAAAAAAAAAATCTTTTCTTCATGATAGTAGACGAAATATTTAAATAAACCTAGTAAATAAACATAGTAGTTAGACAAATGCCTGAATTTGCGTACATCACCATCTATGAGTTTTTTAACCAGTATAATTATTTTATATGAAATGGCTTCTGATTGGTTTGATAATTTTGCTAGTTTACAATCACAACATTTTACGACATAACATCTAGGTTGACGCATTCTGAATTTTACTAGCCTTTTGTGGCGATTAAACCTTCAGCACATGAAGTTTCCAACCTGCAGCAACGTTGAAAAAAAAAAAAAAAAAAAAAAAAAGCATTTTCTGTTTTACAAGCAAATTTCTAGTCGAGGTATAGAATGTAAAGTTTCCTAGCTAGTGGACGTCAATTCAATGTTTTAAAATACATGCATCATTTTGTGTTGATTGGTCTTACCTTTTGCGTGTAGAAAACTGTTTGTACTTCGTATTATAGGGAAACTTTTTTGAGCAAAAATATGATATATAAGTAAGAAAATATCCCGACCTGTTTCTAATTGATGACATGGCAAGATTTAATGCCACGTGTACAAAGATTAATGCCAGCTGGAAATAAATATGTCATTAACATAACTCTGCCACAATTACATTCAGAAACTACTAAGATACAAACATAAGTTGCAATATATTAAATCTGGCACACCAACGCAAAAGTTTCACATATGAGTTTAACAATAACAAAGCTAACGCGCCAAAATAAATATGTCACTATATGGCAATAAATAAAATAAGAGGTCACAAGACGATGTGATAAAAGAACTAACCAGGAAACAAGATGATAATTAGAACCCGCCTATTCATTGCCTTCTTGAAGATGAGGAGATATAAGGCTCGGCATAACGGTAGTAGGGATGAATGTATAGGGGTCTTTAGTATCAATCCTGAGTCCGTAATAATTATGCCTCGTATTTTCCCAATACAGTTTTACATTGAATTTCTCCCTTCCAAATAGCATCCCACGATATTCATTATATATGGTTACACAGTCTTCCCTAATTGACAAATAACGACATTCACGTATCGCATCATCGGGTTGGTCAATTTCTTTAAATACGTCTTTGGATAAATCAAAAGAAATAATCAATCCTTTGGTAATTTTATATCCACAAAACATAGCCCAGTGTAACGCCCCATTGCAGAAAGTACCAATCATACATGATCAAAACATGTATAGTTCACGTGCCCAACATGTTTCCAAACATTTGATTTTAAAGACAACACTTGAAAAGTTGTTTTTCCCTTACCTACCACCGCTCCATATACAACTTTATAATCATCTGTTAACGCATCATACCCAAAACCCCAACACGATCCGCTGGATGCTTTTGGCTTTTGCAGCATTCTCTTCTCTAGTCCGGGATTGGCTACTATAATTTCATCACCATCAAAACTATTGATACATGCAAGGCCATTCGAAGAACCAACCATATAGTATTCTAGACCATATTTGAACAAGTAACATGGAATAATAGCCTTGCAATATGGAACAAGGTTAACTTGTCTTCTGTGATGAGCTTTAACAAAACGAGGGTGCGATATCAAAGATTTCCACGACTTACGCACTCTCTTGCATCTAATGAGATCCTTCACACCTAATCTTACAAGTATTTGCTCACAGATGTCATCATGGATAAACTCTCTCATTGAAACTAATATGTTGCCTGAAATTGTTTATATTTCAAAAAATTAGTACCGTCAACAATTAATCTTAAACGAATGCAAATTTAAACGAATTTCTTGCAGCAAGCCCATTCTTTCATTAAAGCCCCCATTAGTTAACCCATTTCGTTAGAGGTTCAACCCCATATAGTAGGAGTGTGACACTACAACAAAGCATCTCATTTTATACGGTTATATTCTTATATCCTCACGTTTCGAAGTGTGTAAAAATTTAAAGTACACGCTTTATTTTGCGTGGACTATCTAGGCGTCACAAAATAATACACGGTTTTATGTGTTAACAATCATTTAAAGAGTCTACACTAAAAAGTGTGGAAAAATGGTTAAAAGTACACGCTTTTATGTGTCAGCAAAGATTTAATTACTCTACACAAAAAAGCGTGGAGAAATTATCAAAAGTACACGCTTTTATTTGTGAATAAACAAACACATGTCACAAACTGATGACCCTACCCTGTATTCTGATGATTTTACAATTCTGAATGTACATACAAATAAATTTATAAAAGAATTCAGACATTTAATCTGCAACTCATCATACACAAATTCAATATAAAAGATACCAATTTGTAAGTATAACATACTTAAATTTGCAGCTAATCATTCACAAACTAATATACTTAAATCTAACATACAAAACATCATTCTTCACAGCTAATCTTCCACTATTCTTGAACAATTGGACCATACTATCTTCTTGAAACTTTTGTCTTCAGCAAGCTCCAATCTTTGTCTTCAACAAGCTCCTAAACCACGAGAAAGAAAAGCAAAATTATATTGTATCTAAAAATATCAGGCAAAGTATCCCACAAAACAAGTATAATATTCTACATCCTTACACATCACAGTCAAGACGACTAACTGAATCGCACAACAAAATGACACTAATCTTTCTTGCAACAGTTACCATATTAAAATCATAAGCTCGTAGTAGCTATTGTATTATCTAAGAGAAATTGCATGTGCTATTTTTTGCAAGGCATGGGAAAGGAAATGAACAAGTATCATTAGATTATTATTATCGCTGGTCCAAACACCAGATGGTGTTTATTTATAGCTTGTTTGCTAGTAATTGTGCAATCACAGCTACATCTGAATAAATCAACCTAGAAGGGCATGTAAGCCTCAGGCCCTCACAGTCACAGTCACAGATCATACATTTTTTTATGAGAACCCAACAATACAAATTCGCCTTTGGTGAGATTTATACAGAAATCGAATGGTGAGATTTTAAGTGTACGATACGGTAACTGATCCTCATCATATTTATTTGAGTGAATTAGGGTTTATGATACGGTAACTGAGATTTTGAGTGACTCACGAGGGAGCAAAAGGCACAAACTTTACTTCCAAGGCTGAAGAAACTTCTTTAAATGGCTTCTAATCCTAGCGTGATTGTAATCCTAGTGGTTAGAGAGTACTAGTGATAGCCTTACACAATATCTCTTTGCAACGAATTCTAGTGGCAAGAGAACCTTAATATGCGTATCATAAATAATGACACAATCATTTGTCTTTAACAATACAAGTAATGATGCATCTCACATGTTTAATGAGATTTTAGTATTAGCATCTATTTCCTACAAACTAAACATAATTAACAAGAAGTTCTAACCTGTGACCACCATAACAACATCAGCAATAGCACATCATGGCTTTGACCACTCATACAAGTAAGCTTGATGAAGAGTTTTTGCCTAATCCTGGTATTTTGATCTGCAATTCCTAGTTGACTAACCTGTGACTGTGAAACAAAAAGAACAGCACACTTAATATAGATGTGGGTCGCCACATCATTTTATTAGACATTTATATAAACATCATGAAGAGATTTTATCCTAATTGAATAGTTAGGAACTGCATAGTTAAAAATAGACTTCAATAAATAAAAAATCGTCATTATGAGTGACATTTTCGACCAATGTAAGCGCGTTATGCTTTACGCCTGACAGATACATAATCAGTTGACGTTGATGTTTTTTAAAGCCAAAAGGTCGTGCACTAAATTGTTGTCAATCAATATATCGACAAAACGGAGTCTCATCTAGTTTCACGAACCAAGTATTAAATCGAACAAATTAGCCAACAAAAGCCAAGGGTCAATATTTTGAGCATACCTCATTCACACCACAATATCCTCTTGACCTCAACTGATTCTTCCCATTGGCTGTTGATAAACTTTGCTCTGGGATCATACTTCTTATACGCGATGGCCCAAACGCTACATTTTTTTTTGTTTCAACCGAGGAGTGTAACATACCGATAAAATCTTATACTTACCTGACCAACCAATCTCCAAAAGTGCAACAATGTAAAGACTTGATCGATTAACCTTGATGGTGAAATCTTATCTTGTGCTCACAATTCTTACCCGACAGGGTAGTAAACATCACATAGCTATAGTCTTTGTAAGAGCTGTTGTTCGTCCCTGCCAAATTCCACCAAAAAATCATCAGCATCTAGCCCAACACTTTATCAGCATCCTGGTTCATTAATCAACTATTTAGGAAACCAACCGTTGTGATCACAAAACGTTCCAACTTCCAAGTCTACCCATTAGCACAAACCCACCCATTTAGCCACATAAACCTAAAGATGGAAGCTGCATCCTAACATTTTGCATTTTAATATAGTGAATAATTACTTTATTTTGTAAAAGACCGTACGACCGAAAAGACAAACCTTTTGTCACCAAATGTCATCATTCCATAATCTGACACCGACGATATGTGTTAACTCCATAGTTAAGGTATCGATTAGGCTACATGGACTGGACTAACAAACGGGCTCAAACAGAGCCCACTAAAAGATATATATTAGCAGCCACCGACGTGGGAGATTAGTATATATATATATATATATATATATATATATATAATATGGCACACTAAATCACTCTAAATATCTAATAACATCAATTTATGCACTTTGATAAAACAAACATACACAGCTAAAGAACCAAAACTACAATCAACTAATCATGAACAATGTGAAGCGCAATAACTATCAAAATAATTAAAATATGTAAAGGAAGACTTACTTGCATAAAAGGATTCACACAACAAAGCTACCGCCGATACAAGTCAGACTTAACCTCACAAGCTACGACTTCTCTGTGACCAATACCTTACAAGTCAGAGACTTAACTAAAACACATTCATGAGCAGACATACACTAACAACGATGCTAATCATGACTTGCTAACCTTTCTCGAGACACTTTAGCAGATTCAAATCATCATTCTTACACTTGCGAAACACAAAATTTTCACCTCTAAACTTACTCGTTGATGTCGATATCACTTATCCGACAACGTCTAACAAAATATCACAAATTTAGAACTAAATCTCAAACCCTAACCCTAAGTAGTGTATATCTGTAATTTCTTAGATCACAAAAAGTTGTTATTTGATCGGAAACTGTACCATAGGAGAGAGAACCAAGAGATTGCTCCGGTCAGTCGGTCCGATCATTCACTCCGGTCAATCATTCCGTTCATTCACTCCGGTCAATCATTCCGATCATTAACGCCGGTCAATCATTCCGATCATTAACGCCGGTCAATCATTCCGATCATTCACTCCGGTCAATCGCTCTGATCATTCACTCCGGTCAGTCATTCCGATCATTCACTCCGGTCAATTGTTCTGATCAAAATGATTAATGATAGAATTGTGATTATGATTGAAACCCTAATTCATTTGGGGAAAATGGTTTTGTGAGATTTTGAGAGAATAGTGAAAGCGGAGGAAATATAAATGTGTTTGAATGACACGTATTAAAAAAAACTCCACGCTTTATACGTGCATTTTATTTTTTCTTTCTTTTATATATAAAAATTGTTTGTCCACGCTTTTTTGTGACCCTAGTATTTTTATACACGCTATGAACGCAGGTTTTCTTTTCTTTTAACGGGTATAAGCGTGCACTCATATTATATACACGCTTATGAATGTAGTTATTTTAGCCACACTTATGTCCGTAAAATAACAAATTAAAAGTCCACTCTTTTCCAACCGTGGAAAAATAAGTGTATATTTCCACTTTTTGTCGTAGTGTGAGGTAAGGGTTTTAATCCGTTATATACGCAAAACTATATCACAAAAAAAAAACGACTGAAGAATCTACTATGACTCAAAACACTTGAACCCTTGAATTAATAATTTAGTTAAAAATCACATAAGCCAACGTTACAAAAGGATATCGAGGTGATACACGCAATACGATCAGATATCAAAACAAACTCTAAACTAGTTTACACTAAGCTTCTAAAATTCACTTCATCATGTAATTCAACACCTAACAACTTATCTCAAATTCACAAAATCAACATTCTAAATCAACAAATGCTCTACAAAACTTAACCCTGATTCTTATAAAAATCAATCGAAGCTTTAATTCATAATATACAGTATTAAACATAATTTAACGTTAAGATACGATATCAAAAAGTTAATTACCAAACTCTTTCGACTGCAACTCTTTAGCATCACGTACAGTTGCTGATGTACGCCTACTGCCACCGATTTTGTTCTTGTTTCCACCGTTTCGGTTGACGTCTAAGGAGTGCTTTGGTTTGCCTGATACGTTTAATGATTTCTCCTTTTTAACAACCATTGTGATTCGTGAATTGATTAGGGTTAGGGTTTTTTTCTTTTTTTTTTTACTGCTAACGGTATCGGCAAGAGAAAAATGATTTGGGAGATATTTTAGTTGGTCATAATTCGAGGCACTTTATTTTTTTCACACATAAATCCTCACATTTCACCTATTTTGATTTTGATTTAATAGCGATATTATCTTAAAATTTAATATGTAAATCTAATATCATGTTTTTTTTTTTTTTTTTTTTCTTTTCTTTTATCTATCTTATTTATTTTCTCATTTTTGTCTTTTCTTAATCCATTTTTTTTAATTTGACGTTTTTATTTATTTATTTTTTAGTTTTCTACTTTTTCGCCATTTTTATATGCTTACTTATGTTTTGTTCATTTTTCCACTTTTATACGCCGTCCGCTTTCATATGTTTTCGTCCGCTTTATACGTTTCGCCTGCTTTTATTACGTCAGTCTGCTGTCCGCTTACACGCCGCCGTCTTACGCTTTCGTCCGCTTTCACGTTTTCGTCCGCTTTCTTACGTTTTGTCCGTTTACACGCCGTCCGCTGACATATGTTTTGACCGCTTTTACGCCGCCCGCTTCATACGTATTCGCTTTTTTTACATTTCGCTTGTTTTCATATGTTTTGTCGCTTTCACGCTTTAATTCATTTTCACGCTGTCGCCCCGCTTTCACGCTTTCTTCTTTTTCTTAAGTTTTCATCGCTTTCACGTTTCTTCCGCTTTTCTTACGCCGCTCATTTTCATACGTTTTCGTCCGCTTCATCGCTGTTTTCGCCCATTTTCATACGTTTCATCCATTTTCAAACGTGTTTTTACGCTTTCATACTTTTCGTCCGCTTTACACGTATTCGTCCATTTTCTTACATTTTCGTCCGCTTTCTTACATTTTCATACGTTTCGACTATCACAAGTTATTTTATGTGATATTCGTATCACCATGATTTTCTCAATATCACTTTGTGATATTTGAATATCACTTGTGATTTTCATTTTACAAAACATTAGGCGAAAATCACTTAATATTCGGAAAATCACTGTGATATTCGAATAGAATATCACAAGTGATTTTCAATACCACGTAATATCACTCATGATCATCTCGAATATCACGAATATCACTTGTGATATTCGTAATATCATTTGTGATACTCATAATATCACTTGTGATATTCGTAAACATACAAAACGCCGAAAACATTTAAAACCGGACGAAACGTATGAAACATTTAATATGTATGAACCTAAACCAAAATTTGACCATTTCTCTTTATACGTGGTAAATATAAACTTTCATATTTTTATAAGTTTCAAAATAAGCAAATTAAGCTAGTGAAATATAAATCAAAATCACATAAGCTTATAAGCAAATAAAATAAGGTTAAACAAATACCCCCAAACTATGTAGCTGCTATTCAAATTATATATTTGTGATATTTTGAATATCACTTTGTGATATTATGAATATCACTTGTGATTTTCTAGATATCACTTTGTGATATTCTGAATATCAATTGTGATTTTCATGTTACAAAACATTAGTTGAAAATCACTTGTGATATTTAGAATATCACAAGTTATATTATGAATATCACAGAATATCACTTGTGATCATCTGAATATCACAGAATATCATAGAATATCACTTGTGATATTCAGAAACGTATGAAAACGTCTGAAAACGGCCGAAAACATTTTTAAATGGACGAAAACGTATGAAAACAGACGAAAACGTAAGAAAATAGACGAGTATGCATGAAAACGGATGAAAACATATGAAAGCATAAAATCAAGTATGAAAACGGACGAAAACGTATAAAAAAAGACGCAAATGGAGGAAAACGAATAAATAATGAACGAAAACGTAAGAAAACAGGCGAAAACGTATGAAAACAGACGAAAACGTAAGAAAATAGACGAATATGTATGAAAACGTATGAAAGCGTAAAAATAAGTATGAAAACGGACGAAAACGTATGAAAACGGACGAAAACGTATGAATAATGAACAAAAAAGTAAGAAAACATGCGAAAACGTATGAAAACAGAAGAAAACGTAAGAAACTGGACGAATTATGTATGAAAACGGACGAAAAATTATGAAAGCGTAGAAGCAAGTATGAAAACGGACGAAAACATATGAAAACGGATGAAAACGTATAAATAATGAACGAAAACATACGTATGAAAACGGACGAAAACGTATGAAAGCGAAAAAAACGCGAATTAAAATAAAGCGTGAACTAAAAAAAACTGAATTAAAAAAGAAAAAAACGTGAATTTAATAGAAACGTGAATTAAAAGAAAAAAAAAATATGAATAAAAAGAAAGATAAAAAAACAAGAAAAGAAACATGCACTTAGGTTTATCTAATAAATCTTAGGTTAATCTCCGCCATTAGATTAAATTAGATGGATGGTGGGGATTTATCCTTTGGTAATCACTAAAATAAAAGTAAGCAAATTAAAATTCCTCTTATAATTTATGGAATTGGTACTTGACAGGGAGAATCGCATATATATCCTTTCAAAATCTTATAATTGCAAATATATTCAACTTAAAATTATAATGAGGTGAGATCAATAGAAAACACATCTAATCTAAAGAACAAATCATAAAATTTCAACCATCCATCTTCTTTTCATCCAATGGATGAGATGAAAGCAAAAATTAACAAAAGAATGGTAGAAATGTAATTCTATAAAAACTCACTTTCCACTTTTTTAAAAAAAACAACATATCTTGCAAACGGTAAATCTTCAAATTACAAAAAATTCACCATCGCGACGAGAAAAAAAATCATCTTCCTATAGATATTCACTTTTATATACTTTCGATGAACTTTTTTTTCAAAATTTCCGTCCAGATGAATCACACGTGATTCGTAAAAAAAATCACAAGTGATCCACCAAAAAATCACACGTGATTTGTAAAAGAAATCACATGTGATTTTTTTATTTTTTATTTATTTTTTTTTATTTATTTTTTTTTGATTCGTGTATAAATGACACGTGATTCTGTTTTAATCTAAAAAAGACTAAATCACACATGATTCTGTTTTTTGTTGTGATTCATGTATAAATCACATGTGATTTGTAGAATCACTTATGATTTGTTATTATAAAAATTACGTGAGATTTTATAAATCACAAAATCACATGTGATTTCGTTATTTATCTTCAAATCACATGTGATCTTTAATTTCAAATCAAGTTATCCATTCATTTTAAACAAATTCCTAAAATCACGTGTGATTCCGTTATTTATTTTTTTGCTCTGTTATGAAGAAATGTAAATTACGTGAGATTCGCTTTAATTCAAAACGAGAAATCACACGCGATTTACTTTAAGGTAAAATCACACGCTGATTGAGGTAAAATCACGCGATTCTTCACTGATCACATGTGATTTTATGCATTAATATCATAAACTAACCTTCACAACAATATGATGTAGGATATTTTATGCATATCCTAAAGAGCCAAAAGAGTGTTGTAAGAGCCACTCAAGAAACAAGCACAATGTAGGCATGGGCCTAGAGTAGGTAAGACAATCAATCGTAATTTACCTTACAAATAGTTAGATCATTAGATGCAATACTCATTTTAAAAAATCCAACAAATGAAGAGAGTAAACACTTGATAACGCCAAAAGAAACAAATGCATCAAATCTTAAGCAGGCCATTCTATCAAACTTTCAAATGCGGTGCACGGCCTTTTGTTCGACACCAAACACTTAGTTTATGCAATACAAGTAGTAAATGATATGGGATTTGATAAAACTTTGTACAAGTGTACCATGGCTATAGCAAAAGTCTGAAGCTACGGGAGTCTAAGTGGAGTGATAATTGTTATAATGTTATAAACCCACAGACCTTGGGCTTATGCACATTATTAACAGCTACAAAGTTTAACCAACTACGCATTTTAGCCGAGAGAAAGGAAAATCGAATCCATACACAAGAAGAGATAAAGGATCTTCGCATTTCAAAGGTTAAATATATGCACTTATATGAAGTGAATATCCTTTTTTTACACCGGTAAACAGAAAATGTCGCTAGGAAAAGATTGCTTTCAATCCTGTTAACTTGTAAAAAAAATGTAACCCAATTACTAAGGGGCAAACAATTGAATGTCATTACACATGGACACACAAAACAACTTCACCGCAATTGAATAATCAATTTCAACTTTAATGATTTCAGTCAGCTAGAGCCAATGCAAGTTCATCCACTACAAGCTTACCGGTAGGGCTGTAAACGAACCGGACGAACACGAACGAAGCCTTGTTCATGTTCGTTCATTTAATTTTAACCGGACAAATAAACGAACACGAACGCTTAAACGGACGAAAGTTCTTGTTCATGTTCGTTTATTAAGAAAATGAGTTGTTCATGTTAGTTTATGTTCGTTCATTAAGACACTAAACGAACATAAACAATCGAACATAAATGAACATAGACAAACAATTATAAACTTTATTAAATTACGTATCTAATATCGTTTTATCAGTGTCGTTTTGTTTAAACAAACTAATTTAAAAATTATACAATTAACAGATCTGATATACGAACATAAATAAATAAATGAACATAAACGAACGTTAACGAACGCATAATCGGACGTTCACGGACATGAATAAACGAACGTGACTTTTGTTCATGTTCGTTCATTTAACTAAACGATCGTAAAATTTTGTTCATGTTCGCTCATTTAATAAATAAACGAACATAAACGAACTTTTACCGAACTGTTCATGAAATGCTCACCGAACGTTCGATTCATTTACTGACCTACTTACTGGACTAGAGGTCCTATCCTCGAAAATCGTAATTATAGCAATCGCTACAATGTGGTTCATACTATTGCAGTAAAAATAATTAACAAATTGTTCATCTATCTTTAACATTTTATGTTATCATTTTTACATGGCAAACCCATATCTTGAGAAATAGGGGTACTACATTGTTTAGTAAAGATCTACATGCCCCGACCCGGAGACGGCTCACCCCGGACCGTCACCCTCATCCCGCGTGATGGCATCGGCCCCTTAGTCACCGGAGTAGTCGAATCCACCACCACCACCGACTTCACACCAATTTACCTTTATCCACATCAATAACGAGCCCAAAATAGCTCCAACTATTGGAGCACCGGATTTCGTCTTGAATCACCGTTACCAAACCACAAAAAATCATAAATTTAGTAAAGATCTGGTTATCCATGAGTTTGATTTAAAATTTTTTAGATTTGATGATGATGAAGATGAATGTTTAGTGTTTGTGTGTGTGAGAGACAGTGCGTGTGTTAAGAATGAGTGAGAGAGAGAGAGAGTAAAAAAAGTGTGTGAGTTAGAACATGTGGACCAACTTACCCTTGTTTCTAATTAAATGAAAGAGACGAAAACAAGATCCGACCGTCAGATGGACATAAGATCAAGGGCTCAAATTGAGCACTTTATTCTTTAACTTTTTGTTGTTCTGCATTGAACTTTCCTCAACTTATAATAGCATATATACTTTTCCAAAATCTCTAAACTTGCATATAATATATATATAGATTTGGGATCAAATGAGATCAATGTTAAAGTTCTAAAAGTAAGATCAATGCAAGAACCAATAGAATTAAAGCAAGTGGCATTTAATTTTTTAATTCTAGCAAAATTACTAATTAAATGCAAAAGGGCATTAAAGGTATTTTACATATATTATTTTTCATTAACCCTAACCAATCTCTATCCCTCCCCACTCATAAATACATTCCGCCTCTTTTTCTTCTCTCTCTCACCGTGAGTTTCCCAAATCCCAACCCATCTCAGATCCGTAAATCCCGGCCACCATGTACCATCAATCATACGTCACTAAATCCGGCCAACCATTGATATGATAAAGTAAAACATAATCGTCGCTACTTAATCCGGCCAACCATTGTTTATGAAAATGACAAGTTTCCAATCCTGTTTTGTTAACATCACTAAAATCACAATCCTCGTTGCTGAAAAGCTCGTGACCACATATACAAGACGCTTGGTACACCGGATACATCGCCGGTACACCGGAATCTGGAATCTGCTGCTGATCAGTTTTTATTTTGAAGATTTATTTTAGTTGTGTGGCAGTTTTTGGTACACAAGATCTATATATGTATCTCATATGTTTACGTATCGGATTCCGGTGTACCGGAATCTGCTGTTGTTCGGTTTTCGTTTAAAGATTTCTTGTAGATAGGTTGATGGTTCAATTTTTGATAGGTTGATGGTTCACAGATCTCAATTTTGATAGGTTGATGGTTCAAAGATTTTTGTATATGTATTTCATTTGTTCATTTTTGATAGGTTGATGGTTCACAGATCTGTATATGTATGTCATATGTTTATGTATCGTATTCTGGGTAAAACGCACGGATTTCGATGTACCGAAATCTGCTGCTGTTCGGTTTTGGTTTGAACATTTATTGTAATGTAGCGGTTTCTTTAGATAGTTTCTTGATACACATATCTGTATATGTATCTCATCTGTTTATGTATTGGATTGGTAGTGCATGGATTCGCAAAATTTAATCATTGTTCATTTTGGTTTGAAAGTTTATTGTAGTAGTGTAGCAATTTTTTTAGATACGCTCTTGATACACATATATGCATATATATGTATTTCATATGTATCGAATTCCGGGTAACAACGCACGGATTCCGGTGTACCGGAATCTGGTGCTGTATAAAAAATGTGGACCTATTTTTTGTATAAAAAATAGACGAAAATTTTAAAAAAGATTGACCACATGTGGATCTTAATTCCCCAAAATACCCTTGAAACCCTATTTAATTACTATAATGTCAATCATTTAATGTTAATCTCATCAAACACAAATACAATGATCCAACGGTCCATATTGGGTCTTACTTTTATAACTTTAAGATGATCTCACAATAACCTCCCTATATATATATATATATATATATATATATATATATATATATATATATATATATATATATATATATATATATATATATATATATATATATAGACTTGAGTTATTATGAAAGATGTTTAAAATGAAAAGAATGGAAGCCACCACAATGCGCCATGTGTCCCATCTTCACCCCTCACCACAAAATAAAAGGTATATAAGGTATTTCTTTTCTGTTTTTCACGTTTCTTTCATCTCATCTTCTCTGCTACACTTTAGACGTCCTTCTCCTCTGAAACCACGATCTCCACCACCGTCCTTCTCCTCTGAAACCACCGTGATCTGCACCACCGTCCTTCTCCTCTGTCATCACCACCGTCCTTCTCCTCTTATTCACCGTGATCTTCACCGTGATCAACAATGAATACCATTTGTTCATCTTCAAGCAATAACGAGTGTTCTTCTTCAATCAATAACGAGTGTTCATCATCATCATCATCAATGAATATTGATAGTAAGATTTTAATTTTTATATTTTTCTTTTATTATTTTTAATTTAATTTTGATATACTTTTTCTTATTATGTTTATGATTTTTAACTGATTATACTAGTAGTTTCATTGATAAATTTGTATTTGATTGATGCACAAATGGTGTTTGATTTTTAGTTATAATTATCTTTGCGGTTGAAATATAACTATGTTTGCAGAGACATATGAGTATACTAATTATTAACTTAAGAGTTTGATTTTAGTTACATATAGGTATATGATGCACTAGTTGTTAGACTATGAAGAATAATTATCTAATTATGATGTAGTATTATGATGCGTAGTTTTAAGAATATGATGAATAGATATATAAGTATGATTTAGTAGTTTGTGTTGCAAATTATAATATTATGATGTAGTAGTTTTAAGATTAGTTATAAGTTTATGATGCAAAGACATTAGGTCTATGATTCATTAGTTTTAAGACTCGATGAATACTACTTAGATTTATAAGATTATGATGCATTAGTTTTAAGATTAGTTATAAGTTTATGTTCTCAGTACATGTATGAGTATGATGCACTAATTTAGACTATGAAGAATAGATATGTAAGTATGATCTAGTAGTTTGTGCGATAGATTATAAGATTATGATTTAGTAGTTTTAGATTAGTTATAAGTTTATGATGCATTACATATTGTATTATGATGCAAAGCTTTTAAGAATAAGATGAATAGATATATAAGTATGACTTAGTAGTTTGTGATGTAGATTATAATATTATGATGTAGTAGTTTTAAGATTAGTTATAAGTTTATGATGCAAGATATTAGGTCTATGATGCATTAGTTTTAAGACTGATGAATACTACTTAATAATTGAACCATACTTGCTCAATCAATGATTAATGAAAGCTTAATGTATTATTAATGGTTAATTATTGTTATATTTAGTTACAAATGATAGACTTTAGAAGGTATGAATAAGGTACTTGAAAGATGTAGTGCCATTCTTTTCATTTTAAAATTATAACTGTGGATATGTACCAATAATTGAGGGGTGATTCTTCTAATCTTAAAGATGCAGAGATGGTTATTGATGTTAATGTAGATGGAAGTAGGAATGAGGAACGATTCACAATGGCTACTAGTAACAAAACACTGCTAGTCATTGCACATTTGAATTGGTTTAGTATGGTATGCACACGGATATGATAGTCATAGGATTATATAGGATTAGTGTAGGGATATGGTCATGGTTTTAAGATTTGTTATAAGTTTATGATGCAAAGACATATTATATTATGATGCAAGACATATTAGATTATGATGCAATATTTTTAAGTATATGCGATGAGTATTTTTAAGATTAGTTATAAGTTTATGATGCAAGTACATATTATATTATGATGCAAAGACATATTAGATTATGATGCAATTGATTAGTACGCTGCAGTATATTTATATGAGTAGGATTACTAGTGTTTTAGGAGTATTCTCAGTTTTTATATATGTATGCTTCGATAGTGTTTGATGTTTAGTATAAATATGAGTATGATTATTAGACTTTTAGTAGATGGTCGCAGTAGATTCATGTCTATATGAATCATTAACTCAAAATGTTTGATGCAGTATATTTAGGATTATGTATTTTTGATTACTATATAATTATGATTTAGTAATTTTTTGCAGTAGATTTTAATATTATGATGCATTAGTTTTACACATATCTTAACTTAAACTCATATGCCACAAAGAAGTCTCTGCTGCATTAATACATTAATACATTTGGATAGATAGCACATAAACACACATTAAAACAGTTTTCGACAACTAAAAAACTAATATGATACTAAAAACATAAATGACCATCATCATAAACTACTTTTTAGTTCCAGAGCTCTCTCCCTTGCTTTTCTTATTTGCTTTAATTCGTTGAAACAGAATATCAAGACTACTAATCCTATTTTCCAAATTATAAATATTTTCAAATAATGTAGGATTATTCACTTGTTGCTACACTTCGTTTTTATCATCTTCCTCAGTTTGTTGCACCACCTCGCTTTGCTGCATCACCTCACTTTGAAACTCTTCCTCTACCTCATTTTGTTGCAATATCTGACCTTGCTGCACCATTTCACCTTGCTGCACCACCTCACTTTCAGCCTCCTCCTCATTCTCTAGATCTTCCTCATCTTCATCTTCTTCCTCCTCTTCCCCATCAAGTCCATAAATCTCATCCCAAGAGAAGTCTTGGCGACGACCAAGTAAGGATATCTCGTCCTCATCCACACACTCACTTGCCTATATGAACCATATTCGACATTGGTTCTTCCCAAAAGCATCTAACATCAGGTCAAAAAGCAAATAGTTGTTTAAGACAAACTCATACTCTTCTTCATCATTTTGAAAGTTTCCATTTGGTCGCCATTGTTATTGAGTGAGAATAAGAGAATAAAGTGAGTGTGTGTGATAATAATGAGCAGAAAATAGGAAAATTTTATGTAGTAGGATATGGAGTAGAGTACATTATATAAGTAATAACAAGAATCTTATCTTTTACATTGTGTTGTACTTGAGTGAGAATAAAATATTGTCTCAAAGAATACTGTCAAAAAGTAAAATGTATTAGCAGTACCAAGACTTATCTTTTACACTGTGTAAAGATTCTTATCTTATCTTTTACACTGTCAAAAAGTAAAATGTGATTTATAATTTGGATGTTCAGACATTTAAATGGCAATGTTTTATAATTTGGATGTTTCATACATTTAAGTGTTTAGGGACTGAGCAGATTGGACTCAAATCAGTTAAAAGTGTTGTGAGACATAAGTTTGTAACTAGTGAAGCTAATAGAAATTTATTTGATTGCTAATGCTAACTGAAAACGATAGTGTCAGTTTTTAATTTAAATAATAGTATCGCTAGCGATGCACTATTTTATATATGTGATGCACTATTTTTTAAGTCTTTGATTCAATATTTTTTTTCACATTCTTTTTGTTAAACATACAGGTGCAGATGTTGAAACTGTTCGAATTAGAGATCATGTTGGTTTTATGTTTGTGGAAAAGATGGAAGTAGAACTTGGTATCCCGATTGCCTTGAAAAACCTATAGAAGGATGTCATTATTTCAATAGATCAGCCTATAATTTTATGTGGCGTATGGTAAAAGGGCGGTTTTGGATCAGAGAAGGTGGCGAAGACAAGGCAAAAGGTTTTTCGGATGCAACGTTGAAGTATTTCTATTGTTCTAGACAAGGGTTAAATGAAGATTCTAATGGTAACCGGTGATTCTCGTTATCGATAATGATATTAGTGGACAAAGTGAAATCGGTGATGATTCGTGATAGGTTTGGTGATGTTAAGAAAAGCAAACCAGAAGAGGACTTCATTTAGGTGTGGTTGTTCAAGATCCGATAACGCCACACGCTCGTCGGGGTCAAGGAAACTTCCTTTTCTTCGAGCAAGTTTATAACACCCCAGGCGTGAACCTAATCGTTGTAGTGTAGTAATTAGGGTAAGCCACGGTATTGATATCGCTCTCTGGGAATAGGAATGCTAGTAAGGAGTTACTACGCAAAGGTTAAGGTTGAGGAAGATTATTTTTATCTTTTATGTTTTATAAAATGGAAAGGTACGAATCTCGGGTATAGGATTTGGGGGTTGGTATTTCACCGATTACTCTACTATTATCTAATTATCTAAACTAAGGTTGTGGAGTCTATGTCTAATTAATGTGTGCTCGTATGATAGTTTAAAGATGTGTTTACTTAGGTTGTACTACTCCTTAATTATCTCCTATTGATGGTTGAGTTGTCACGTCTTATTCTTAGTTGCGTTGTGTGTCTAAAGTTGTAGGGTATGCTTTCTCCAACTCTTTGAACTTACCAGTGGTCTCGTCTACAAACCCACTAGGATGATAAACTCCTACTCTAAGGCGCTCTTTGGATGGTTTAGCCTACAACTACTCTGTAATTATATTCTAAGGTTCACAAAGATGAATCAAGCATTAAGTACACAACGAATGACCTATCGCATTATTAGATCATTTATCAACTAAGATAAGAAACAACCAATCAATATTCAATAGTTAAGTTTCATACTTCCTAAGCAAACACACAAATAAATTAGCGGGACATGGAGAACATGCAAGCATACACACAAATAATCAAAGACATAATTGAATTAATGAAGTAAAGACTTATCTTGATGTAAGATAGGTTTAAAACCCTAAAATATTGTACAAGACACCTTAGGTTCGGTTTTAGGTTTTCACCCAAAAGACTCTCCACAAAAGATTGAAAAATTCGATTCTATATATAAGATTACATATGCGACGGCGCCACCTTATGTTTTGTGACGCGCCATTAGGGTTTCGTCTTGGCCACGTTAACCTTGGCGACGACGCCACCTTATGTCCGTGACGCCCTTCGCCTTGACCGGCGCCGTCTCGGATTGCATCTAGGCCGCCCGAGTAGCGACGGCCTACTCTTTCACAACTAGACGCCGTCGCTTGAAAATACGAGTTTTGGGTTCGGACCGTCACAACAATTTTGGGACGCGTCGCCATTAGCACCGCGCCGCCACCTTCTAATTTCAGAATTGTGAGTGTCTCGATTTTGACTTTAGCCATTTTCTTCATATATTCGCCTTTTCGTCCAAATAAGTGCCATTCCAAGATTTTGCCTTCAAGAGACCTAAAAGTGAAATGAACGATATTAAGCAATAACGGATACAAAAGTAATCAAATAAGGACTAAACGACCCCTCAAAATGGTACCTTTTAAAACCTTATCAAATATCCCTACACTTGTTATTTGCTTGTCCTCAAGCAAATGTGCTTTTAGCCAATTAATTTATAAGTTAATGGTCATGAAGCATTAATTCAAAACGGTCCACAACACATATAAGCCCCGAAAAGTCATAACAAGCACGGAATTACATACTAGCACCTCATGGGGTGTTTGGATACTACATCTCTCTCGGTGTATATATGAAATATAACAAATAGGAAATGGAAGATAAACACTCATTAACCGGTCCTAGTACATAGATTACCATAGGTTTGAGAATAGATCAAACCTCCATCGCTTTAGTAAGCACCTAGGAAAGACTATCAAAGAGGTCTTTTAAAGGGTTGTAATGTTAGGCTTACGGTAGGGAAATAAGGGTTTGGTGGGATAGGCTATTTAGTGGTGGCAAGTCAAAAATCTCTATGTTAAATGCATATGAAGAATGGCGTTGCTAAGCCAAGACTCGACACTCTAAACTCTACATAACCGAAATAAACAAACATAAATTCAAAGATAGATGTAGGATGGTAGCCCGATGTTTTTTTTTTTTTTTTTTTTTTTTTTTTTTTGACACTATTTTTTTTTTCTTTTCTCTTTTCTATTTTTTTTCGATTTTTTTTTCTTACACTTTTACTCTACCATCCTCTACGATAACATCAAAATACTAGGGATTTATAGGCATATCCTTACACTTGAGTTTTTATTACTCTAACACTAATTTGACCCGAATTGAAAAGATCAAAACACTTGGGGTACATTATTATGCAAACAAAGGAATTTGAATTTAACGTTCCTTCCGTCATTTCATAATCTTTAACTTTTCCCATGAATCCCAAACGTCCCAAAAGCGTATACAAAGGATATGACTCGACTTAGCAACTTATGTAAGCAACTAGATAATTGAACTAAGGGTTTAGGGTGCTAATAAACATTTGCACTAAAAGTGAGTGCATAAGGGGTAGGCTAAGGCGATTTGGGTGTATATTGGGGGTGGGGTGTAAACAATGTTTTCATTGATATTCGGAAAACCGAAACATCACGAGAACCGCGAAAAGGATAGGCTCGAGGGTTAACTAGGGTATCGTGTACTAAAGGTGAGTACAAGCAAAGGGTGTGGGGAATTACTCAACCGATATGGAAGAAGTAATCATATTACGGTATCAAACAAGGGTTATCCTAATGCCTCTTATCATTTAGTTATTCCTAACTACACAAGTGTAGCCTCACTTGCGATCTCGGAATGCATCACAAAACAAGTTCTAGAATCTAATATACTACCGGTTCACACTCTAAGCATTAAAGATGAATGCTTTAACTCCTACTAATCTAAGGGTGATCCTCACATTTTGGGTGGAATTTAGGTGGTAAAGGGTTTTTGTGCTAGTCATGCAACTTCCTATCCGTGAGACGCTTTTGTTAAAACTAATGGCCCACTCCTATATGTCATGAAAAATTTTAAATTTGGTGCCAAAATTACCCTAACCGACATTTTCACATGGTTTATTACACAAATACAATTGGACAAAGCAAATAATCAAGGATAAGCATAGTTTCAAAGTTCCGCTTTATTTTCCTCCTACACTTAAACCCGAACACATCCCCAATGTTCCCCGAAAGTATCAAAGTTATGATAAAAGAAGGTAATTAAAACGAAAGAAACTAATACTCCCCGATTAGTTTGGTAGGATCCGTAAAGTGGTGGTTAAATCCTTTTCAAGAAGAATTATTGCGTGAAAAGCTCCTTCCAATCTTATGTAACTTCTTCTGACAAACTAAACCTGCACACTTGAAGAAAACAAACGAAACCTTCGTAAAATCGGCGGTAATATTATATATAAGACTCGATTTAAACTAGGATATAATGCTTGTGGAATGGATGTTTACAGAATTTCTAAGAAAATTAAGACCGGAAAATTCCAAAATTTATAAGTAGCTCGAAAACGAGAAAAAGTAATCGATGTTTTACTCCTTCCCGATGCCGTCGAGTTGCAATCTCGATGCCGTCAGTTATCCCGACAAAACCGGTCTCTGCGATTTTCGGAAAAAATTTCGAAAATTTTCATCTTTAGAACTGGAAAATTTCGCAAAACATCCATTATGACTCGATACAAGCATTTGACTCGAACAAACATAAATATCTTTTAGTTAATTGTTATTCTCATGTTTACGTTTCTTTTAAAAACGTGTGTAATCCTCCTACACTTATCCCTTATGTAAAATACCTTTATATGCAATTAAGGCGGTTAAAACAAAATAAAGCATTTTACAAATTTGAACATGAGGATAAACAATTAATAAAAGATATATGACACCAACAAGCAAACAATTAAGCATGGGTTGCCTCACCTAAGCGCTTTTCTTTATTTAAGAGTCTTGTAGCTAGACTCGTAGTCGTGCTCCCACGTTTTCTCATTACCGCCTCTTGACGGTTTCTAATGGGGATTCCATGTTGTAGAAGTGCCCTAAAATACGCTTCTCTAAGAGTTCATCCTCTCCCCAATCGGTCCTATATTCGTCCTAGGCTCAAGCAATCCTTATAGAATCAAAATCTTAGCCATAAAATAATCAACACCTTTTTCCCTATCCTCATCATTCCTATAATAGACCGACAGTTTAAGTTCCTTTTCATCATTGTAGAGTGATGAAAACTTCTCAATCTTAAACGACATTTGGTAAGCTATGTCATCGGTCTCATTCTTGAATCGCACTACTCCTAACGAGGGGTCATAGGTCATCCTGGTGCTTTCTATGAAAGGTTTTCCTAGAATAACATGGGATAAGCTAGTGGTCTATGGCCGTGCTAATATCATCCACAATTATGAAGTCCAGAGGAAACGTGAAACTACCTACATAAACGGGCAATCCCTTAATTCTTCCTAGAAAATTGCAACTAACATTAGGATCATTGGGGTCTTGCCTAGTTGGAATAGGCTTCTTCAATATCCAATTGTAATAGGTGCTAGTCATTATGTTGATTGGGATTTGCGATCAATGTAGGCTTTTGCCACAAAAGGTGTCCTATGACACATGGTATGTTAAGATTCCAAGGGTTCCCAAACTTGATTCGAGGACTTTTCCTAACATACATGTGACGGAGGTCACGCACTAAGTGAGGTGGCGAGATAGTTCTTCTTCCGTAGGAAATTTGTTGAAATAGTCATTGTCTACTTCATCTACTTCCTCGGTATTTCCTCATCCGCAAGTGTATAGTCCTCTTCGTCATTTGTTTCATTAGGTTCAACTAAGGCGATGGTATTGACGAATTCGACATGCTTAGTTAGCTTGCTTGGATCATTAATCTCTATACCAAGGCTCGGGAGTTGAGATAGCACTAACCTTCTTATCACTATTAGTTATGGCTTTCAAAAGGTTGTCTATTTTCCTATCCATCTCGGCTTGTTGATGGTTAAAGCGGTCCGAGAGCTTAGCTATTTGGGTTTCTTGGGATGC
This sequence comes from Chrysanthemum lavandulifolium, assembly GCA_022545495.1. NCBI lineage: Eukaryota > Viridiplantae > Streptophyta > Magnoliopsida > Asterales > Asteraceae > Chrysanthemum > Chrysanthemum lavandulifolium. The sequence continues at coordinate 230,033,458 of CM040245.1, read as the reverse complement.
AACTAGGTTTTGCAACATCCCTTCGATGTTTTGTTGGTTAGGACCGTTAGGTGAGGCCATAAGAAATCATTGAGGTGAATTCTTTGGTTTGTCCCCGTAGAAGTCGGGCTTGTTTTCCATGCTTCACGGGTTTCATTGAAATTCCTAGGTCCGGGTGTGTAGGAATCTTCCTCCCGCTCCATTAATCACGCGAGGATGCGAGTCACGTAAGCGTGTTCGGGGATCGGGTGCTAGTATGCGTGTTATGAGGATCACAAACGGCTCGCACGAGGAAGAAACTTTGTTCACATGGTGTGAAGACTTAGGATTTTCGTAGGAACTCATGAGGAATTTAACTTGATCTTCAAGTTCGATCATCCTACGGTCGGGAGGAGGCAAGGAGATTGCCTTAACGGTTTTGGGCAGCTCACGGGGTCATCCTAACTTCGTTGTCATAGAGGCGAGGTCCTCTATTATACCCCATGATTCTTCCAGCGGTGAGATCACTAAGTTTTCCACCGGCCGGTTGGTCAATGGATCGCTTAGTGGGGAAGTTGACATGATCATAAAAGATTTGGACTTGGAGCCATAGATCAATGCCGTGATGAGGGACTTTATGAAGTAAGTCCTGAATCGGGTCCATGCTTCGTAGATAGATTCACCTTGACGTTGTTGGAACATCAAGATGTCATTCCTAAGCTTAGTGGTTCTCCCAGCGGGAAAAATTGAGCAAGGAAGCGAGGTAAGATCATCCCAACTTGAGATGGAGCCCGGGAGTCGCTCAAGCCAATTACTAGCTTGGTCCCGTAGAGAGAATGGAAGAGACGCAGCGTGTGGTCTCCCGAGTAGTAGCATCAAGGTCGATGGAATCGACAATTTTGAGGAAATCCTCAGATGTCGATTTGGATCTTCAAACGAAGTCCATGGAATGCACATCCGCTTTGCACCAACCGGATGGTGTCGGATCGCAGGGCCGTAGTTTGGGCTTGGTCGGAAGCTCAATGGTGTTCCTATAGCCTAAGTGGCTTGCTCTTGAGTATTCACCAAGAGTACAGCTCTTGGCGGGTCATTTGTGTGGGTTGATGAGTGGTGGTTGGTTATCACCTTCCATGATGAAAAGTGATGGGGTCACGAACAAAAGTCACGAAGAAGGGGATAGACTAAGAGAAAGCTAAAAATGAGAACAAAGTTTACTTGATAGGAATCAAGCAAAGAACCTAAACGAGGTGGACTACTAACCAGCTATTCTATTCCCCAAGCATAGCGCCAAAACTTGATAACGCTACACGCGTCGTTCGGGGTCAAGGAAACTTCCTTTTCTTGAGCAAGTTTTATAACACCCTAGGCGGTGAACCTAATCGTTGTAGTGTAGTAATTAGGGTAAGCCACGGGTATTGATATCGTTCTCTAGGGAATAGAAATGCTAGTAAGGAGTTACTACGCAGCGTTAAGGTTGAGGAAGATTATTTTTATCTTTTATGTTTTATAAAATGGAAAGGTACGAATCTCGGGTATTGGATTTCGGGGGTTGGTATTTCACCGATTACTCTACTATTATCTAATTATCTAAACTAAGGTTGTGGGAGTCTATGTCTAATTAATGTGTGCTCGATGATAGTTTAAAGATGTGTTTACTTAGGTTGTACTACCCTTAATTATCTCCTATTGATGGTTGAGTTGTCACGTCTTATTCTTAGTCATTGTGTGTCTAAAGTTGTAGGGTATGCGTTTCTCCCTAACTCTTTGAACTTACCAAAGGGTCTCGCCTACAAACCCACTAGGGATGATAAACTCCTACTCTACAGGCGTTCTTTGGATGGTTTAGCCTACAACTACTCGGTAATTATATTCTAAGGTTCACAAAGATGAATCAAGCATTAGTACACAACGAATGACCTATCGCAAGACTAGATCATTTATCAACTAAGATAAGAAACAACCAATCAATATTCAATAGTTAAGTTTCATACTTCCTAAGCAAACACACAAATAAATCAATGGGACATGGACAACATGCAAGCATACGCACAAATAATCAAAGACATAATTGAATTAATGAAGTAAAGACTTATCTTGATGTAAGATAGGGTTTAAAACCCTAAAATACTTGTACAAGACACCTTAGGTTCGGTTTTAGGTTTTCACCCAAAAGACTCTCCACAAAAGACTGAAAAATTCGGATTCTATATATAAGATTACATATGCGACGCCGCCACCTTATGTTTTGTGGCCGCCGTGTCGCCGTTATTAGGGTTTCGCCTTGGCCACGTTAACCTTGCGACGACGTCACCTTATGTCCGTGACGCCGCCTCTTGACTTCGACGCCGTTCGGATTGCATCTAGGCCGCCCGAGTAGCGACGGCTACTCTTTCACAACTAGACGCCGCCGCTGAAAATACGAGTTTTGGGTTCGGACCGTCACAACAATTTTGGGACGGCGCGCCATTAGCTTTTGACGCGTCACCTTCTAATTTCAAAGAGTTGTGAGTGTCTCGATTTTGACTTTTGTTAGCCTTAATAGTTTTATTAGAAGTGATGGTCATTCACGATTAGGAACTTTGTAACGTGTGTTAGATATCGTGATAGAATAGTCAACGGGCTCGTGGATTGGGCTAAGCTAAATGGCTAATAGTTATGTTAAGCTAGCCTTTTATTAAGTGTAATCCAATCCAAGTCCACAAAAGCCCAAAGAAAGCCCAAGCTAAAGCCTTTAGGGTTTTATGCCTCTTATCTATAAATACCCTCAAATGGTCATTTGAGGGGTGTCTTGAAAGTGTATATGTGTGTTTTTCCTTTGAATATACAACATCTTGTGTTCATCTTTATCTCACATATACACGGTTTTATATCATTCAAGTCACCATCTTTTCCTTACTTCTAAGCATAACGTTTGTGTTTGTGTTGTTTGTGTTAATGATGAGTGTCTAAATACTCATCATTTTTATACCGATAAAATGCCAAAAACATCTGAAAACACTCAAAAACACATCAAAATGATAAAAATATCACAAATAAGTGTTTTATATGTTTTAAATGCAAAAACATCAAAATCTGATGAAAAATGTATTAATTTTGCATAATTGGCAGTTTTAGTCCCTCAAGTTATAAAAGTTGTCAAAAACAGTCCCTAGTAATTCAAAAACTTGTAAAATATCATTTTAGGTCCATAAGATTCAAAAGTTGTCAAAATAAACCCTTTAAAGTTTAAAAATCACAAAATGACAACTTTAGTCCTTTAACTTTGAAAATTGTCAAAAATAGTCCTTGGTTAATTTAAAAAGTGAAAATTATCAAGTTTTAACCTTGTACTATTCATATTTGACAAAAATGGTCCTTATGATAAACTTTGGAGAAAATTACAATATTGGTCCCTCAAGTTTCTAAATTGGCAGTTTTAGTCCTTGGACATTTCAAAAATGGAAATTATCAATATAGGTCCTTGTACTATTATTACTTGGCAGGTTTGATCCTTATGATATGCTTGGAAACTTGTCAAAACCAGCTCCTCAACTTTGGCTAAATTACATGATTAGTCCTTGTGGTTAACTTAGCTAAAAACCAAACGGATCCAATATCCAATCCTGTCCAAATCCAATCCAAACTAAACCCAGTTACAACCCAGGCCCAACTCCACTAGCCCAATCCCTTTGTTAAATAAATAAAACAAACTAAACGGTACCCCGTTTTCCTCTTCTTCTTCCTCCCCCCTCCACCTGTAACTCAACACCTCACCCTCTCCAGCTCATCCCTACTTTTCACCCACTCTCCACCACCTCTGCCACTACCACCCCCCACAATAAATGCCATTCCCACCCATTTTCACCTCAATACCACCACTGTTCACATACTTACCCACAATATTGAGCAATACTGCCCCAACTTGGTCTAAACTTCGCCAAACGTGTCCCCTACACCTCCACATTACAACAAAAAGCTTTAATTAGTCTCAAACTGCTTCAATTCCACGTGGTGAGTTTTGGCGCCAAAAATGAGTTTGAACGGTTTGGATCAATTACCCACTTCCAATGGCTCAGATGTGGTGGGAAAGACTCAAGAATGTCGACAGAGTTTGAAAAGAGCTTTATATACAATCCTGGTGCAGTAGTGAAGAAAAAGTAGTGTAATTTTTTTTAGTTTATGTCGTTTAAGCTTATTTTTAAATTCCAGTGTATGCTTTAGTCTTTAAACTCTGTATTTCAAGTTTGTATTGTATAACAAAGCTTTTGTGAAACCTCAATTTCAAATTTCAGTCCTATTTCAGTTTATGCAAATTGTCCTTATTCAAGAATTTCGTGAATGATTGTATGTTGTTAAGAAGTTGTTAGTAGGGACTTATAAGATCACATAAGCTCCTCGTAAAGCTTATGCAAGCTTTTAGTAACCTTAAAACTCGTTTAGTTTAAAAAGCAAAATACCAAAAATACAAATAAATTGGTGAAAAATCAGAAATTGATGATGAACGTGATCAAGAAGCTGATGCAAGTTTGATTTGGATGGAATGGGTTAGAGAACCCGTGGAGGTTCTATAGGAAGTTGTTACTGATCCTAATTCTCGTTCTCAAGTTGCAATCATCTCAGAAGCCCTTTTAAGTCACTTTTGTATTTTCTTGTACAAGTGTTTATAAGTTTGAATCTCTGTCTTATTATTCTTTAGTCATAGTTAAGTGAATTTAAGCAATAAAACCAAGAGCTTGTTCTTTGGAATTCTTAGTTACCTTTAAATCTCATCTCCACAGTTAAAAGAGCATACTTGGTATTTCTAGGTCTTATGTTGTTATGGCTGTCATTACATGTTTCTTTAGTCTTGTTTAGTAATAATATGAAGTCTGTAATCATCTGCATGGTCTTAAGTTGTATTTCTCTTTGAAAAAGTTCCAATACAGTCTATTAAGGACTGTTTGGTTTTACTTATTTCACTGTATTAAAGGTTGTGCAGTACTGTGTTCTTGGTTGTTATCAGTCTCACTAGGTCTAAATATCTCAGATAACCAAAGAAAACTAGTTCTCATTTGTGAAAAAGTCAAAATCACTTGTAATCTCATCTTACCTTGTAACTGTTGAGATTTAAAGTGTGAAACTCATCTTAGCAGTTCATAACTTGTTACTTTAGCTTTATACATCCTTATTATAGCTTAACTTAACATAATCAGTGAGTAGCATTGATTCAAAACTCACAAAAGTCAACCTGTTCAGTTTTCAATAAAAGTCAAATTTCAGTATTAGTCAATTTAGAATGAAATAGAATAATCTATATAGGACTTAATATTGAGTTTCATGATTTGAGCTTTTGGAATATAAAAATATGTCTGCTCATCTCTATCCTAGTGTATTTTAAAGTTTCTCATTAGCTTATTTAGTAGCTTAACTCTTAGCTTCTTTCAGACACCATTTTCAAAAAGTGCCCTGTGCACAGTTTTTACATCCACTTTCATAAGTTCACACAGAGCTTAATAAGTGGCCAAAGCTTGTGTTTTTTAGTTCTTTGGGAAGCCAACCTAGCCCTCTTGAAGTTTAAACTTTAGCATTTCACTTTGTAGCTTATTTACCAGGGCTGCAATAAGCTTTTTCATTGTCCCATTTCTGTGCAAATTCAGTAACCAGTGGTTTATCAACTTTTTCATAAGCCCCTCATAAGCTCCTCAGTGCACCACAGTGCATGAGCTTGGACTTTTTGGAAAGACCACCAGCTCAGCTTGTTGACCCAGCTTTTGTTTTGGACTTAGGAGCTTATTCTCATAGCTTAATTTGGTCTTAAAAATCTGTGTAGTCTGTTGTCTCATAGGATCTGTGATAGGACCTGTAATAGTGCTTATTTGCATAGTTATAACTTATCAGTGTTCTTAATTGTGTGTTCTAGCTTAATATAAGTAGTATTAGCTTAATTTCAGCTTATTTCACTTTTGTTTCCATTTTATAAGCCTGTTTGAGCTTATAAGCCCATAATAAGCCATAAGTCAAAACTGTGAGCTTATTAGCTTATCAAAACAGCTTAATTTCAAGTTGTAGAATTTTTGTGTTTATTAAAGTTTCTTATAATCAGTAGTTAAGTAGTTTTAAAAAAGAAAATCCAGAAAAACTTCAATTTAAAAACAGTGATAGTGTTTATTTAATTAGAATTAGCTTTTAGATTTTTCATTTCAGCTTATTATTAAGCAGTTACTGTTTTTATCAATTTTTTAGCTTTCTGTAACCATAAGTTATTTTTAGAAAAAGTTTTATAATTTTCCTAATCTGTTTAGTATTTATTAGAATTAAAAATAGTTAATTAGTATTAAATAATTAGTAATAAATAATTAAAAAGCATAAAAAATTATCTTTTCTATTTTTAAAATTAGTTTTATCATATTTTAGATTTTTCAAAGTTAAAATTTTATTTTTCCAAGTTTATTTTCTATTTTCTAGTAATTAAGTGTATTTTAAATAGTTATTAATTAATAACAAATAGATAAAAAGTGTGAAAAATATGTTTTTAGTTTTAAAATAAGTTTTATAGTATTTTAGATTTTTCAGAATCATAAGTTTATTTTTCTAGCCTTATTTCCTATTTTCTTTTATTTTAGAGTATTTACTAAATAGTTAAAATAGTTTTTAATTAATAATAATTAGTTAAATAGTGTTAAAAATAATTTTCTTTTTCTAATAATTTTCTTTTATTATTAGGATTCCAAAAGTATAATTTTTATATTTTTAGGACTTTTTAAAACTCACGTTTTATTTTGTACGTTTACGTAATTTTATTTTAAACGTAAATTTTAAGTTTTAGGTTATAAACGTTCATCGATCTGTAAAAATAGTGATAGCGTTTATTTAATAGATTTTATCTTTTATTTCTTTTAATTTGCATTTAAGTCGCTTTAATTTGTAGATTTTATCTTTAGGTAATTTTCCATTGATATCCTTACTGATCACTATCCTTAGTGATCATTCTATCATCTGATCAAGTGTTTTCACACCATTGAGTCTCCGTGGGACTTAACGACCCAGGAATTCCCTATATTCCTCTGATCTTAATTGCATTAGTGTTTGAGCTGTTTTAAGTCTATTTGACTTGACTGTTTAACACCAATCAGTTAACGTGGTATTTGTGTTGGGTTTGTGATAAGGTTGATAAAACTAAGGTCCTACAATTGGTATCAATCGCCTAACAATGGTTTAGGAGTGTTTGTTTTGAAGAGTTACGCATAAAGCTCACGTTTTACATATTTGTCACGCATAAAACTTTTATTTTTGCACTTAAATCTTCAAGATTCTTATGGTCTAAGGTTTATATAGTGTTAAAGATTCTAGTTTTGGCAAAAAGTTCGAAGCTTTACGCGTTTTGGTTAAGTTTTAAACTCGTTTTTGGTTCTTTGGTCATTTCTACTCGTAACTTTTCTAAGCACTTTGGGTGAAAAAGGTCAACATTTTTGGGTTATTCGAGTGTTTTTAAGGCTTTCTGTGCAAAAGAAATCATTTGAATCGTTGGAAATTTCTTACGAGTGAAGTCAAAAGTCAAAACCCTATTTCTACTCGTAACTTTTTGGTGAAGTTTCTTCGAGCTATAACGGTGACTTAGTGCTTCCTCACTTGATAAGTTTGTGGAACACTTGACTTTGGATATCTCTTACATCGTGATAGTGTAAAGGATTTTTGGCAAACCCTAATCTTACGCATAAGTTTCGACTTTACGATAGAATACTTTACGATAAGCATTTTTCTTACGCCTAAGTTTTCCTTACGCATAAGCTAAATCTACGATAACTTTTTCTACTCGTAACTTTAAACCCACGCATAAGATCCTACGCCTAAGGAATCCCACGCCTAAGATCCCACGCGATAAGCCTCGCTCACTCGTAACTCCTGTTTCACGCCTAATCTCTTCTTTTCAAAAAAAAAAAAAAAAAAAAAAAAAAAATTCATTTGGGCGAAAAGTTGAGGAGACTAAACGCTCAATTTTTACGCTAAATTCAAATTTTGGTTTAACTGTGAAAATTTTGGTCAAAATTCAAATTTTGGGCCTAAATTCAAATTTTCGGTCAAATTTGGCGTCAAAATTGTCATAACTCAAAATTTTCATTCGACCTTATAATTGATTTTATAGTGAATTTCAAATTTTGGGCGAAAAGTTTTAAGAACCGAGTTTAGCACGACTTTCGTAATCACCTCAACCGAGCTTAATCTTCATCAACCACAACTCCTTTATCGTTGAATCGATCCTACATCAACTTTATCGATCATACCTTCATCAATGGCAACTCAACAAGACATTCATGCACCGGTGCCGAAAACCGTCCTCCTATGTTGGAAAAAGGTGGTTATCTTCAATGGACAAGTCGAATGCTTCGTTACATCAAGACAAAACCTAATGGAAAATTGATGATCAAATCCATTCGTGATGGACCCTTCATACTCGACAAGTCTAAGACCACGGAAATGCCGATGCAACACCTCTCGTCCCACCATTTTTTCGTCTTCAAAAGAATCGAATACTCAAGAGGATCAAGAAAGTGAAGCGTATGACATGGCAATTCATATTATCCAACTGGGTTTACCAAGAGACATCTTTCTTTTGTGAGACAGCGGTTGTGAAACCGCTTTCGACATGTGGGAACGTGTTAGACGACTTTGTCATGGAATGTAAATTGGTCAACAAGACACGAGAGAACAAGTTGCTAATCGCTGGGAGAAGTTTACATCTATTCCGTGGAGAATCCATTGAATCCTACTATGGAAGGTGATTGGTGCAAAACCGTCAAGTTATCTCACACAAGACACCCACTTGTGAATGGCTAACCGAAGAAACTCAAAACACTCAAACACCAAATGCAATGAAGATCGAGGAGAATACGGTGGATTCCGTGTCGTTAAGTCCCACGGAGACTCAATGGTGTGCAAACACTTGATCGACGATAGAATGATCACTAAGGATAGTGATCGGAAAGGATTTTGATGGATAACTATACCTAAAGAAAAGTTTATAAATAATGACTTAAATGCAAATTAAGAAAATTAAAAGTTAAAATATATTAAATAAACGCTATCACTATTTTTACAATGATGTTTCTAGATTTTATAAAACAAAATAACTTAAATAAACTATTTTAACTAAAACGTAAACTTAAATTATCTAAAAACGTAACTTAAAATGAAAACGTAAGTTATTTATAAAAATTACGCGAGTGCGCAAGCAAAAACGTAAAATTTATGAAATAAAAGTCCTACAAGTGTAAAAACAATTTTATTACGTACTATATGATAAAAGAAAATTTTAGAAAAAAGATTTATATTTTTTAGACTTTTATATTTTTTATTATGAATTAAATACGATTTTTCACTAATTAAATGTTTAAAAATACTAAAACTATTGAGAAAAATCTGAAACTTTTTGATAAAATACTTTATACTATTACAAAGATAAGAAAAATACAAAACATGAAAAAGCTGGTCTAAATAAGCTAGAAATAAGCTAACTTGTACGTATAAGCTAAAATGAAAACAAAGGGGTAAGTATTTAATTGTGCAAGATTAAACCAAGACAAGTCCCAAGGGCAGTTGGTTTCTGTGTGGTGTGTTGGAGCGTGGGAATGGTGCTGAAGGTCACAGGTTCGAACCTGAGCAACTCTTTTTTGGACTTTATTTTTTTTCTTTTTGATTTTTCTTTTTGAAACTTGTTAAGCACACTTAAATAACCACTTTTTATAGCTACAACTCTTTATGAAAACGACCAATAAGCTGAGTTTTAAGCTTGTGATTCCAACAGTTAACAAAAAAAATTGAACAAGCACAAGGATTTAAGCTAAAATGGCTAAAAAGCTAGAAATAAGCAAAAGGCTAACGGAGAATAAGCTAAGTAAATGATAATAAGCTATATTAACAACTGAAAAAGCAAAGTGACTTATAAATAAGCACTAAACAAGCCAGAATAAGCAATTACTTTAACTGTTTGCACAGGACATGCTTTCAGAAAAGGACCTAAAGTAAGCTGATGAATAAGCACTTAATAAGCTAGTTAGAAGTAAACTTATATTTTTCTAATTTTGTTAAGCAGCTAAACTTTAATATCCGAAAAGGATTTAAGCTAAATCTTAATATTAAGTACACAATAAAATTCTAAAGTTTATTCAAAAACGGGTATTTAGAAATTTTGACTTTTTATAAAATGAACTAGTTTGACTTTTATGAACTTTTGATGATCCTAAATGATCTAATTTAGTGTATTAGGCTAATATGAGACTGATTTTAGCTAGATAAACAACTTTTACACTAGAATGCATGATTATACAATTAAAAATCCTAACAGTTATTAGTTTACGACAGAATTTAGGTGATTTTGACTTTTTAACTAATGAGGACTAATTTTATGACTTGACTGAACTAGTATATCCTATTGTGACTTATAACAACAATAAATATCAACACAATTGGTCTCTAGCACAATTTTAACACCAAATCCAAACACCCCTTTATATGCTGATTTTACAATCTAAGGCAGTTCTGGCCACTTTAATCCAACAATCTTATTTGTAATTAACTATTTAACTTATAAAAACACTAAATGAGCTTTTTCCAACACAAAATAAGCAATTAGTAATTTAAACAGATTTATGGCTAATTTTTGGACTTTTTTTAGAGTTTTTTAAAGAAAATAAAACAAAGGCTTATAAAAACTGAATAAAACTAATGACTTACAATAACAAATAGATAACAAGCATATAATAACTGAAATAAGCTAGAAATAAGCACTTCTACAAGATCATGAAATTAAGGAGAAAAATGAAAAATGCCTTACAACTTCTCTGGCTTATATGATTGATACAGAAACACTAGACCCCTTCCTAGCTTGTCCAAAACAAGCTATAAAACCAGATTTAGCTTTTCCACATTAGCTTAAACTGCAAAACAGCTTATAGGTACTGTGCAGTTTGACTTTTCATGAAATCTGTGTTTCAGTGCATGAAACTCTTCCAAAATACTTTCATTTACCCTAATAGTTGAAAACAGGTTTAATGGAACAAGATTCACAGCTTAAAACAGATTAATTAACCATGAATGGTTTTAGCGGGAAAAGCAGTTAAGGCTAAAAACAGAGAATTAATGGATGAACACTGTTTAATTATGATTAAATAAGTTCTTACAACACAGAAATGATTAAACCCAGAACTATTCTTGCATAAAATTTAAATACGAATTACAAATAAAACTTAGAAAACTATTTTTTCTAAAAATAAAAAAAACTAAGGACTCCCCTGTTCTTCTTCCATCATTTCTTTATAATAGCTGCCAATTGGTCTTCTCTCTCCTCCTTAGCTGTTGGATTTGTCCAAGTGATCTCAACCGTCTAAATTCAAAATGGCGCCAAAAATGGATTATCAACAGGTGAGGCTGAGTGAATGGGGAAGGGAACATTAAATGTTTCTTGTTTTGTGTTGAGGAGGAGGGGACATGGAGGGGTGAAGGTTGACTGGAGGAGAGGTGTGTGTGTGGTGAGGTTGAGTGTTTGCAGACAGTGGTTGAGAGGAAGGAGGAAAAAGAGGGGCGATTTTATTTATTTTAAACGTGGGTTTGGGATTTGTTTATAAAACCGGGTCAAAGGGTTGGGTAAACGGGTTGGATGGGTAAAAGGTGAGTTGGGCTTATATTGGGCTCGGGATAGTTAAGGGTTTGGACTAAGGATTAAAATTGAACCCATTAAGTAGCTTAGGGACCAAACGTGTACAATTCGAATCTCCAGGGACCAAAACTGTAACTTCTGAAAATGTAGCCCAAGGTTTGGTCTTGCCAACTCAAATAATATAAGGACCATATTTGCCATCTTTGAAAATTCCAAGGACTAAACATGACATTTTCAAACTTTAAGGACCTTTTACGCTATTCGACCAAAGATTCATTCAAGGACCATTTTGACAATTTAAAATATTTCGTGGAACCTTGAATGATATTTTTCTTTATTTAGATATGCCAGGACTGCTTTTTGACAACTTTTGAAACTTGGGGACTAAAGCGCCAATTTTGCAAATTTGATACGTTTTCATCCGATTTTGATCTTTTGCATTTAAAACACATAAAACACGATTTGTGATATTTTCATCATTTTGATGCATTTTGAGTGTTTTCGGATGTTTTTGCGGTCTAGATAGTACAAAAATGATGAGTATTTAGACACTCATCAATCCCCACACTAAGATATTGCTAGTCACTAGCAATGATTTAGATCTTTAATGGATTTTAAAACTCTTTACCAAAAGCCATCACTACGGAGTAGCCAAATGTTTCAGTTCAAGTAAGAACCTTGGTACATCGATAACCAAATGATTTTGAGCAAATCATAAGTCAGAACGGATTTGATTTGTCTTTACGTAAGCCGTTTGCTCTGGACTAGCCAACTCTTAGATAAATTATCGAATTATCTTTGGTGAGTCGATTACCAATTATGGCTTTCCAATCGCCTTTACCACAAGCCATAAACTTGCGGGTTAGCCAACTCTTCACTAATTAAAGATATGGTGAGTGAATACCATACAATTTTGGGCAAATTGCAAGTCGTAAACGGATTTGATATATCTTTACTAAGAGCCGTTTGCTCTGGATTAGCCAATCCTTTTGTTTTTAGACATGGCGGATCGATAACCGATCCGAGTAAGTGAAAACACTTACTCCAAAAAAAATTTGGCCAAAAACGAGGGAATTGGGTGGATAATACATGATAAAATTCGTGAGAATTCCCCCCCCACACTTAGAAATGAATATTGCCCTCAATATTCAAAGTACTGGCGGTTATGCCGAAACATAGAACGTAAAAGGGAAATACTACGGCCATTATTATTTGAAAGTGATATTTTTTTTTAGAGATATATATATATAACATGTGGGGCATTACCCCCACACTAAGGTGGTAGAAAGGGGTAAGAAGACAGAAATATGGGTGAAAACCCATATAGTGTGCTACTGTTTTTGATTACCGAGTCGCTAGCTTGACTCGACCCCGCATTAATTGGTTCATGGGGAAGTAAAGTGGAAGAAACAATCTCCATCGGACTTTCATTCAAGATGTTTGAATAAACATTGAATGTGTTGAAAGTTCCACTCCGATGAGATATAGATAGAACCGGCTCAAAAATGATAGATGAAAATGCCGGGATCAAAAATAGTGTCCTCATTCCCGAAGGAGAAAAGGGAATGAGAAGTCACACCATATGTGAAGAAAAGAAAGAAAATCATGATAAAAATCATGACTAACTCCTCATTATCGGAAGGGGAATTCATGATTTTGGATCATGAACCTCATCGATGAGGATAGAATCGTCATCACATGATGGAAGAGATAAGTTAGAATACGAGAGGTGGGACAAGTGGTGTGCTCGAGAGCTAGCAATTTCCACCACTTCCGTGATGGTCTCAGATCGGCCTCGGACATTTCATCGAAAAGAGGATTTACTTTCTCAAAAGTGTAGTCATTATTAAATTCAAAAGAGGATTTGAGAAAATCCGGAAGTAGCCTCGAAATGTCAAGAGAATCACAAAAGGCAAATCACAATCACTATCGGATATATCCTCGGACTCACTTGGGATTGGGACAAGATCCTCAACACTTGATGATTCCGTTTCGAAATAGTGTTGAGATGATCATCCTCCATTATGAGAGAGTCTTTGGAAGCAATAATAGGTAAGATAGGTGTGATAGCAATAGACCAAGGAGTTGAGAAATGATATCTTTCAAAAGAATAACACTCTCCTCGTCGTCCTCATAATATTCCCTCATTTGAATAGTATCCTCATCATCATCGCCATCATATCGGATTCTTATATTCATCTGTGAAGCTTACATACCATTCTTTTCATTTGTAGTTTCTTTCGAATCGTATTTCTTGAACTTTGTGGAAGATTACACTCCTCGTAATCATTGATATGTTGTGAAGGCTCGGAAGTCTGAGTACTAGGATTAGCCGTTCGTTCTTCAGCTAGTAATTCTCCAATAGTTTTATCATGATGATTTTGATGAATGATGGAATACTGTGAGGGTTGGAAATTGTCAAAACCGGGAGAATTGGAATTGTGAAAATTTTGATTCATCGGTTGACATTCAAAAGTCGCATGAGGACCCCCGCAATTCTCACAACAGAGATAATTGGGAAAATAACTTTCACCAAAGTTCGATTGTAACATGGTTCGGCTCATAGACAAGCGGGACCCGTGGTGGACAATCAAAACCGTAATGAGAATCATTCCACAAAACTCGCTGAGTAGGATTCGTATTGGGGCATGGAGGTAGGTAGGAAAAATCGGTGTTTCATTATTAGAAATGGGATCGGGATTACCGACAAATTTGTCTCCGAAACTCACATTGGTACATCACGACAATTTCCATCGTTAAATAGACCTCCACACCAGAACATGTCGAAAACCATGACATAAAGAATTAAACGGATAAGAGGATAAGAGATGAAGAATTAAATGGTTATAGAGGATAAGGAATGGAGAATTAAGCAGATTAGAGGATAAAGGATGGATATTTTTGGATTTTGAAACACATGCTATAAAAACAAAGAATGAAAATATTTTTGGTGTTGTTAACACTTTAGAAAAAGTGTTAATGGACTTTTTATTTTGATTAACTTTACAAAAAAAAAAAAAAAAAAAAAGCATTTACAAAAGGTGGTATATGTGCAAGTACGGGTCTGAAAAAGGTTTAGAACACGCTAAAGCCTCCCCGGCAGCGGTGCCAAAATTTGATTGGTGCAAAACCGTCAAGTTATCTCACACAAGACAGCCACTTGTGAATGGCTAACCGTAAGAAACTCAAAACAGCTCAAACACCAAATGCAATGAAGATCAGGAGAATACAGTGGATTCCCAGGTCGTTAAGTCCCACGGAGACTCAATGGTGTGCAAACACTTGATCAGACGATAGAATGATCACTAAGGATAGTGATCGGAAAGGATTTTGATGGATAACTATACCTAAAGAAAAAGTTTATAAATAACAGCGACTTAAATGCAAATTAAGAAAATTAAAAAGTTAAAATATATTAAATAAACGCTATCACTATTTTTACAATGATGTTTCTAGATTTTATAAAACAAAATAACTTAAATAAACTATTTTAACTAAAACGTAAACTTAAATTATCTAAAAACGTAACTTAAAATGAAAACGTAAGTTATTTATAAAAATTACGCGAGTGCGCAAGCAAAAACGTAAAATTTATGAAATAAAAGTCCTACAAGTGTAAAAACAATTTTATTACGTACTATATGATAAAATAAAATTTTAGAAAAAAGATTTATATTTTTTAGACTTTTATATTTTTTATTATGAATTAAATACGATTTTTCACTAATTAAATGTTTAAAAATACTAAAACTATTGAGAAAAATCTGAAACTTTTTGATAAAATACTTTATACTATTACAAAGATAAGAAAAATACAAAACATGAAAAGCTGGTCTAAATAAGCTAGAAATAAGCTAACTTGTACGTATAAGCTAAAATGAAAACAAAGGGTAAGTATTTAATTGTGCAAGATTAAACCAAGACAAGTCCCAAGGCGTTGGTTTTCGTGGTGTGTTGGAGCGTGGGAATGGTCTGTCAAGGTCATGTGTTCGAACTCGAGCAACTCTTTTGGACTTTATTTTTTTCTTTTGATTTTTCTTTTGAAACTTGTTAAGCACACTTAAATAACCACTTTTATAGCTACAACTCTTTATGAAAACGACCAATAAGTCGAGTTTTAAGCTTGTGATTCCAACAGTTAACAAAAAAATTGAACAAGCACAAGGATTTAAGCTAAAATGGCTAAAAAGCTAGAAATAAGCAAAAGGCTAACGGAGAATAAGCTAAGTAAATGATAATAAGCTATATTAACAACTGAAAAAGCAAAGTGACTTATAAATAAGCACTAAACAAGCCAGAATAAGCAATTACTTTAACTGTTTGCACAGGACATGCTTTCAGAAAAGGACCTAAAGTAAGCTGATGAATAAGCACTTAATAAGCTAGTTAGAAGTAAACTTATATTTTCTAATTTTGTTAAGCACTAAACTTTAATATCCGAAAAGGATTTAAGCTAAATCTTAATATTAAGTACACAATAAAATTCTAAAGTTTATTCAAAAACGAGTATTTAGAAATTTTGACTTTTTATAAAATGAACTAGTTTGACTTTTATGAACTTTTGATGATCCTAAATGATCTAATTTAGTGTATTAGGCTAATATGAGTCTGATTTTAGCTAGATAAACAACTTTTACACTAGAATGCATGATTATACAATTAAAAATCCTAACAGTTATTAGTTTACGACAGAATTTAGGTGATTTTGACTTTTTAACTAATGAGGACTAATTTTATGACTTGACTGAACTAGTATATCCTATTGTGACTTATAACAACAATAAATATCAACACAATTGGTCTCTAGCACAATTTTAACACCAAATCCAAACACCCTTTATATGTCGATTTTACAATCTAAGGCGATTCGCCACTTTAATCCAACAATCTTATTTGTAATTAACTATTTAACTTATAAAACACTAAATGAGCTTTTTCCAACACAAAATAAGCAATTAGTAATTTAAAAGATTTATGGCTAATTTTGGACTTTTTAGAGTTTTTAAAGAAAATAAAACAAAGGCTTATAAAACCGAATAAAACTAATGACTTACAATAACAAATAGATAACAAGCATATAATAACCGAAATAAGCTAGAAATAAGCACTTCTACAAGATCATGAAATTAAGGAGAAAAAGCAGAAAAATGCCTTACAACTTCTCCGGGCTTATATGATTGATACGAAACACTAGATTCTTCCTAGCTTGTCCAAAACAAGCTATAAAACCAGATTTAGCTTTTCCACATTAGCTTAAACCGCAAAGCGACTTATAGGTCTTGTGCGGTTTGACTTTGATGAAATCGTGTTTCAAAGGCATGAAACTCTTCCAAAATACTTTCATTTACCTTAATAGTTGAAAACAGTTTAATGGAACAAGATTCACGACTTAAAAGCAGTTAATTAACCATGAATGGTTTTAGCGGAAAAGCGATTAAGGCTAAAAAGAGAATTAATGGATGAACACTGTTTAATTATGATTAAATAAGTTCTTACAACACGAAATGATTAAACCCGAACTATTCTTGCATAAAATTTAAATACTAATTACAAATAAAACTTAGAAAACTATTTTTCTAAAAATAAAAAACTAAGGACTCCCTGTTCTTCTTCCATCATTTCTTTATAATAGTCGCCAATTGGTCTTCTCTCCTCCTTAGTCGTTGGATTTGTCCAAGTGATCTCAACCGTCTAAATTCAAAATGGCGCCAAAATGGATTATCAACGGTGAAATTTGAGTGAATGGGAAGGAACATTAAATGTTTCTTGTTTTGTGTTGAGGAGGAGGGACTAGGAGGGTGAAGGTTGTTGGAGGAGAGGTGTGTGTGGTGAGGTTGAGTGTTTGCAGCAGGTGGTTGAGAGGAAGGAGGAAAAAGAGGGGCGGTTTTATTTATTTTAAACGTGGGTTTGGGATTTGTTTATATAACCGGTCAAAGGGTTGGGTAAATGGGTTGGATGGGTAAAGGTGAGTTGGGCTTATATTGGGCTCGGGATAGTTAAGGGTTTGGACTAAGGATTAAAATTGAACCCATTAAGTAGCTTAGGGACCAAACGTGTACAATTTGAATCTCCGTGGACCAAAGCGTAACTCTCGAAAATGTAGCCCAAGGTTTGGTCTTGCCAACTCAAATAATATAAGGACCATATTTGCCATCTTTGAAAATTCCAAGGACTAAACATGACATTTTTCAAACTTTAAGGACCTTTTCTGCCATTCGACCAAAGATTCATTCAAGGACCATTTTTGACAATTTAAAATATTTCAGGGACCTTGAATGATATTTTTCTTTATTTAGATATGCCAGGGACTGTTTTTGACAACTTTTGAAACTTGGGGGACTAAAACTGCCAATTTTGCAAATTTGATAAGTTTTTCATCTGATTTTGATCTTTTTGCATTTAAAACACATAAAACACTGATTTGTGATATTTTCATCATTTTGATGCATTTTGAGTGTTTTCGATGTTTTTGCGATCTAGATAGTACAAAATGATGAGTATTTAGACACTAATCGAAGGTTCTCGCACTCTAATGAATGAGCCGATCGAAACAAGTTGACACCCGTAACTATCGTGAGCAACATCAAGTTCTTGAACAATCTACCGAAGAATGGGGATGATATGTCACTATTGTCAACCAAACAAAGACTTACATCAGTGAACTTTGATCAACTCAACGATTTTACGAAACAAAATCAAGTCAAGCTAATGAAGTCGCAAGAAAAATTAGCAAAGAATCATGATCCATTGGCACTCATTGCAAAGACTCAAACTCCGGTGAATACACAACAACAAGCTTCATCATCTTCCAATAACAACAACTTGCGAATACATCCTCAACAACAAAACTATCCACCGAACAACAACATTACCAGAACAAGGAATCACCGATCTTGAAATGGAACGAGAAAAAGCTTTGTCACAAGCATTTGCATTCTTGGGTAAAGCATTCGAGTCGCTATTCCACACGAACTAACAACAACCAAAGGATTTCATCAAACACTCGCAATGAGCAAGTTGCAGTTGAGGTGTGAATATGGGTCGTCAAGGACAAATGGTTGGAGTTATTGGGAATCATCGAGGATATGCTCTTGGATTTCGCACGGGTAATCAGCGGTTCAAACAGGTAATCGAGATGGGTCGAATGTTAGAATAAGCGATGGTAATCGAATGGGAATGTTGCGCCCGATCGTTGGGAATTATGGAAATGTGAATCGGTAATCGAGTTACGTGTTATAATCACAAAGAATGGGTCACATGGCAAGAAAGCGTCCCACTAAGCCGCACAAAAAGAATGGTGATTTTCTTTGAAAGTCGCTTTGTTAGCGATAAGCTAGATGCGGGTTACTGGTTGAGTGCCGAGGAAAATGACTTTTCGCTATTGTGGATGAATTGGAAGACCTCGAGGAACTCAATGCAAACCGCATCTTCATGGCAAATCTTCAGAGACTAAGTGCGACACCGACTGACGCACCTCCCATCTATGACGCCAACGCGATGTCGAGGTACCAATCATTGATCCATGCTACAACAATGTCATATTTGATGTGTCTACTCATGACGAACAACATTCGTGACATCGCACCTACTTATGATACATACGGACAATCCGAAGTTGTAGCAATACTAACTCGAGACTCCGGATGTGGATCCTAATGGAGGTGTGTGGCACAAAATCTCGAGACCGATGAGGAAACACGTGCTTATTTTGAATCATTAATCAACAAGCGTGGCATTGAAATTGAGAAAGTTAAAAGGTCAATCGCGATGTTAAGGCGCGAATGCTAAATTGACACCGAGCTTGAGAGTTACAAGGAGAACTAAAAGCCTTTGAATTCGGAAAAACAAAGAATCGTAATTAGAAATTGGTTATCGAAATTTGGTTTCTAAAGAAAAGAATTGCAAATCAAGTATAACACACTTGATGTGAATTTGAACTTGAAAATTAAATCTTTAAACAAGGAAATTTCGATTTAAATAACCAACTTTCTAAACAAAAAGAAATGTTTTCTAATCTTGAAAAGAAAAGAAGCGATTGATTCTTGATTTTCAAAACGAGAAGATTCTCTTCTTGATGAAATTCTTGATAAAATGAGAAAATCCAAACTTTGGAAAATTTGCTTCTTAAACGGGTCATTCGCTCAAACAATCAAGATGCTTTCTAATCAAGTAAATCCGCGTTTTCATACTAATAATAGAATGGCACTTGGTAACGACCCTTCTTCGTTCCTCAAGAAAGCTCGAGAAATCTCGAATGTGTTAAACAATGGAAATGTTTTGCATGAACCCATTATTGTTCGTGATTCTCTTGAAATGTTAGAACTATCCGAGGAGAGCGAGATCAAAATGAAACAAAATAATCCGAAATCAAACCTATTGATTATAACAAATGGAACAAAATTAACGGAATTACTTTTGTTAATCAAAAGAAAAGTCAAAGTTCTCCATCACAACAAGTGTTTCAAACAAAGAGTCAAGACTGCTTCAAAATCTGTTTCAAAACCAGTTGTTGTCTCAAATTCTCTTCGAACATTGAACAAATGTCTTCAAACAATCCTTTTAACACAAGTGATGCGAGAAGTATTTTAGACAATGTGAAAACTAGAATTGTGGATCTTCAAGACAACGTTAAAACTAAAACCACTATTACACCTAACAACCGGTTCTCTAGTTTTGACATCGAACAAAGAAAGTTTTTGAAACTCAAATTGCCCCTCATTTGAATGCCATCGGTGCAAGGGTAATTCATTTGAACAAGCATTTTGAAAGAAACAACTGACTTTGTCAAGGACCATAAATCCACAGTAAAGCAAGCTAATGACTGTGTTGAACAAATCAAAGTTTTGGAAAATTTAAATGACTCTCTCTTCAAGATGTTCGACTCATCGATATTATGTCCATCATTTTGCAAACATATTCGTTGAAGATCATGAAAGACTCATCGAGACCTCCAAATTGTTTCAAAACATGAAAAAGCTCTTGAAAAACTTGAAAAGAAAATATCTCATATTTTAAACAACTTGATCGAAAAACCGAGGAATGCAAGTATGAAAAATTGTCGTATGAGCGTGCCTACAATGACATGAAAGCGAAAATGATCTTTTGAGGGCTCATTGGAAAGTCAAAAAGGAAAGGCGGTGGATACTAAGATTACAAAACCATTGGTGAGAGAAAGCAAATGTTCCCAAACGGTTTCAAAACCAAAATGTCATTTCTATGCCTCCTCCAAAAGTCAATGAGAAAAATGTTTCATCAAAACCGGTCACCCACCGCCCTACCTAAACATAATGTTGATAAGGGAAAAGCGGTTATCGAGAAACCAAAAGTTTTAGCACCTGGACTTTTTAAGATGAGTACCACTAATGCGTCTGCCTCCACATCTAAAACATATGGAACAAACGACATTAGTTTAGATAAGCACTCTAAAGAGACTAGGAAAGCTGAAACCACTTCTCTAGATAAGATTGTGAATCCTAATGAGTGCGCCTTACCTTCTACAGGACTAGGAAGCACCTCTAGGAGCAGCAGACTAAAGCCTAAGAGCAATACAAGGAACAATAGAGTCTCGCTTGCCTCTATGAGTAGTCGCTTGAATAAAGAGAAGAAAGTAGAAGAACACCCTAGGAATTTACCGCTTTGTAATAAGAAAGACATTTCATCTGAATGTAATGAACCTTTGAACTCTGCTAAGTTTAATGAATCTATTGAATCTGTTTGTTTAACTGGCAAGAAATATTTAACTAATGTTCATGATGAGTGTGTTTCTAAGAATGAGATTGTTAAGCCTGTTAAGAAGAATGTTCCCAAAAGAACTTATGCTAAAAGAATAGGAAGACTAGTCGCGAGACTTAGGCTTTACACTAATAATAGGGAGCATAATGTTTACTTTAGGGATGACATTTGAAACCCAGGTAGAACTTTCACACTCGAGAATGGAAGAATGAGTGATGCACCGTCTTATCAATAGATGACTTCTATGAGTGTGATCGATTTTACCTCTAACCCAAAGGAACCAAAATCAAAAGGTTTCCAAAATCTTCTTCTTACGTGATTGGCGGTTATCGAAATATGTCTTTGGATCGTCGACTGGGTTGCTCAAGCACATGACCGAATCAAGTCACTGATCAATTTCGTCTGAAATTCATGGAACCGTCGTTTTGAAATGATCATGTAGAGCTATCATGGGTTATGGAGATCTACCTTTGGAAATTATTTGATCACTCGGGTTTACTATGTCCAAGGGTTGGGACACAATTTGTTCTCATCGGACAGTTCGTGATGCGATTTAGAGGTTGCTTTTAGGAAAAATGCTTGCTTCGTTAGAAACTTGGATGGCAATCGATCTCTTAACCTGGAATCGTGATACAAACTTGTATGCTATCGACATTAATCAAATGGCCTCTTCATCACCAATATGTCTTATGACACGAGCATCTGGAACTCAGTCCTGGTTGTGGCACAGACGGTTATCCCATCTCAATTTTGACACTATCAATAATCTTGCCAAAGACAACATCATCAATGGACTTCCAAAGTTCAAATACACTAAGGATCACCTATGTCCATCATGCGAACAAGGAAAAAGCAAAAGAGCATCATACAAACCCAAAACCGTACCTAGTTCGGAAGCAAGGTTGCATATGTTGCACATGGACTTATGTGGCCCAATGAGAGTTGAAAGCATTAACGGGAAAAAGTATATTCTTGTTATCGTCGATGATTATTCAAGATATACATGGGTTAAGTTTCTGAGATCAAAAGACGAAGCACTGCATCATCATTACCTTCCGAAACGTATTCAAGTACTTCTTCAAGCTCCGTAAGAGTTGTAAGAATGTATAACGACACAAAATTCACAAATCGGAGTTAAGAGCTTATTTTGAAGATGTTGGAATTACACATCAAACATCGGTTGTTCGAACTCCACGCAGAATGGGGTAGTTGAAAGAAGAAATAGAACTCTTGTGGAAGTCGCTCGCACAATGCTAATCTATTCTCGTGCCGTTATTTCTTTGGGTGATGTTGTTGCCACTCGCTTGTTTCACTCGTAACCGATCCCTCATCCATCCAAGATTCAATAAAACCCCATATGAGCTTGTGAACAACGAAACCCGATATCTCTTACTTTCACGTGTTTACGCTTTGTGCTATCCTACGAATGACGAGAGAAGATCTTGGAAACCGAAAGCAAAGGTGATATTGGAATCTTCATTGGATATTCGGATAACTCGAGGGCATCTGTGGTGTATAACAGAGAACTAGGAGGATCATGGAGACGATGAATGTGAAATTTGATGAACTTTCACACATGGCTTCGAGAGACTCGCTCTAGAACCCACACTAAACCGATGCACTTACGGACACATCGATTCGAGGACTCGTACCTCAAAGAGCTCAATCAACTTCGTTTGACAATCCTAAAGAACAAGAATGGGAAAATTTCTTGAGTTAATGTTCGATGAATACTATGGTGGAACTTGACAAATGCATCAAACCATCATTCCACGCACCCGCTCAAAATCATCCTCCACTACCAATGAATATGCATCTACAACGGTGAAACCAATGCACCAACTCCATCAACATCATCTACATCTACTCAAGTTCTTGCACCCGTTCTACCAGCAGTTGATGAGCAAAACCAAAACCAGAACGATGCAACGTTAGATGAAGACTTATTTGAAAACCCGTTGCTATGGAATCAGCTGAATCTTCTTCAAGCTTACGAGAAACATCTAACTCGCATACGTATAACCAACGATATCCTTCTACTCTGAAGTGGACAAAAGACCACCCGATTGAAAAAGTTATTGGTGAACCATCAAGGCCAATTCAGACGAGACGTCAACTCGCCACCGATTGCGACTTGTGCATTTACCTTTGCTCAATTAGCAGTCTAGAGCCAAAGAACATTCGCGAGGCAATGGCGGATCCGCATGGATAAGCAATGCAGAGGAACTTCTTCAATACCGTCTACATGACTCATGGGAAAAGGTTCCAAGACCCATTGACGTTCGCGTCATCGATCTTAAATGGTTATGGAAGAACAAACAGGATGAAGAAATGACCGTTATTCGCAACAAAGCTCGTCTTGTGGCCAAAGGATACGAGACAAGAGGAAGGGATAGACTTTGAAGAGTCATTCGCGCCGGTAGCTAGACTTGAAGCGATCGGGATATTCTTGGAATATCGCACTCACAAAACATCACGGTTTATCGATGGACATTAAGACCGCGTTCTTGAATGGAACTACGAAAGAAGAAGTGTACGTGAGTCACCAAGGCTTCATAGACATGGAACATCCGGACTACGCCTACAAACTCAAAAAGGCAATCTATGGTTTAAAACAAGCTCGAGAGCGTGGTATGACGAACTGTCCTCTTTCCTTATCCAAAACAATTTCACCAAAGGAACAGTTGATCCTACCTTGTTTACACAAAAATGCAAAACGACATTTTGATTGTTCGATTCGTGGGCGACATCATCTTTGGGTCCACTAATCCGAATCTTTCAAAACATTTTGAAAATCTCATGAAAAGTAAATTTGAAATGTCCATGATGGGGAACTAAAATTCTTTCTTGGTTTACAAATACATCGGTCCCTCGTGGAATTTTTATAAATCAAGCTAAATACACAACCGAGATTTTGAAAATCATGGTATGGATAATTGTGATTCGGTCGAACACCAATGGTAACTTCACCAAAAATGGAGCCGATTTGTTTGGGAAACCTATTGATCCGAAGAAATATCGGAGCATGATTGGTTCTCTCATGTATCTTCTTGCTAGTCGACCGGATATTCATTTTTCTTGTTTGCTTATTAGCACGGTTTCGTGCAAAGCCTACCGAATCGCACCTCAAAGAGGTTAAACGGATCTTCGGTACTGAAGACATCCATTCATATGGGACTTTGGTATCCGAAGGAATCGGATTTGATCTAATTGCCTTTTCGGATCACGGACCACGCAGTGATCAAGTTACAACAAAAGTACATCCGGAGGAGCACAATTTTGGGAGAAAAGTTAGTCACCGGTCTTCAAAGAAACAAGATTGCCTTGCACTTTCAACCGTCAAGGCGAGTATGTGTCTCTATCTGCGTGTTGTGCTCAAGTTCTATGGATGAGAACACAACTCACGATTATGGCTTTACTTTCGATAAAATACCTATGTATTGTGACTCGAAAAGTGCCATAGCCATATCATGCAATCTGTTCATCTCTCAAAGACTAAGCATATCCGTGTCCGCTATCACTTCATCAAAGAGTACGTCGAAAATGGTACTGTTGAATTATTTTTCGTGAAGATCGATTACCAACTCGCCGATCTATTAACGAAAGCCCTTCAAAAGAAAGGTTTGAGTATTTAGTTCGACAATTGGAATGCAAAGCCTAACCCCGAGGAGTTAGAACGTCTTCTCGATTCTTCTTGAAAATGATTTTCCAAAAGCTTCATTGTAAATATTTTGAAAAACAAAATACAAAATTTGAAAAACCAACAAAAGCAAAATATAAAAATACAAAATTTTCAAAAATACAAAACAATATAAAATCAAAATCAAAAATATTCTTCTCGACATGTCTCTTGTATAATCGATATTCATGCGTTTCTAGAAATGTCATTCAACAATGATCTGAGCATGTACGGATGCTTGAGCGAGAGTTCTTTAAACTTTTCTAAAACATGTCGTTTCTCAAAATTTCTTCAATAATGGCTTTCAGATGCATCGAGACGAAACCGGACCAAAATGATGACTTTGATTATTTTCAAATCAAAACTCGTGCTTTGATCGAAAAATGAGGTGTACGCAAAGGCACTACATTTAAAATGGTGAGAAATCATCATCATCTTGAGCACCTTTTCAAGATTGTTCAAAAGATTTTCAAAATCTTTCAAATAGTTTGTGCTCAAGATAACTCCCTCCAAAACCCTTTAATTGTTTATGCTTTCGTTAAGGGGAGTATAAAACCAAAATTGTTCCAAAATTCATGCTAAATCGGTTTCTCTCAAATGCTTTCCAAAAACATATCTTTAATCATTTTGTTTCAAAACATCATCGATATGCTATTTTTGAGGGGAGAAACGTGATTAAATGTGATCAAAAGGTTTAATGATCGTTGTTTGAATCTCAAAAGAGCTCCACTCGATCGTAACCAATGAATTGACGAGAAATTAAAGTCGGAAATGTACCATTTAGAAACTTTCTATGGACTTGACCGAGACGGGTAATAATTTCAAGCTAGTTCTCTAGTGATGTAAACGTGTCTCGAATCGGTCTAGTTCATTTAAAGTCGATCAATTCAAAAGTGCGAACTCTACCCTCATGTGCGGTTACGTCAAAACATATAAGCACATGTGAAGGGGGTGTTTACGAAAATATAAAACTCACGGAGTGTTTCAAACATGTTTTCTATCATAAACACTCACGAGAGATTTTCAAAGAAAATGGTTTTATGGCAACAATAGGACGGTCATGGAGTTATAAGGTGATTAAGGATGAAATCCGTCCTATGATCTGCCAGAGTCAGGGATCTACCCAAGGACAATACCCATAGTTAGTATTAGAAGTCCTTAGGAATGATTGAAAAAGGAGTAATGTGAGAAACGAGAAAGAAGGGTTGAAGAATTAAAAGAAATGTATTGAAAAGGGTGAAAAGAAATAGCCCTCCATATTCAACCTTAGGCGTAAACCGGGTTCAATACATATGCTCTTGGTTGTCACTAGATGACACCGGTATTGAAGACAAAGGCGTCATGGACCCGGTGACGCACTTGCACTAAACCTCCTAGCCACTCAATTCCTCTTAAAAGGATTTGTTTCAATCTCACTTGGGAACCCTACATAATCTATTGACCTTCTCTTAGAGTTGGTTGGTATTGAAGAAGGAGACCCTCTCCCTAGTCTCCGCTCGGAAAACCAAAATGCACTATTGAGTCTAGAGCCACGAGATTCATCAAAAGATCTCATAGGAACACATGACATGACATCGCTTGTTGTTCATCAATAAGGACACAAGTGATATATTCTAGAGTCCTACAGATCTTAGCAATCGCCATAACATTTATGAGAAGTTTCACGTCATGATTCATCGGTGATTGAATGGAAACTCTGCCGGGGTCAACATCAGCACCACGACGGCAGTCACTTCGGTAATTCTCCGTGGATTACGCTTAGTGTGTCTCAAATGGTCTACATCATGGGGTGATGCTTGATTGTACCTCGGCGACTCATCCGAACTATAGATGTATTTCATTACATCGCGTTATCTCACTTGTGGGACTCCGGTTCGAGCGGCGGCCTGTGAGAATTAGAGACGTGTTTTCACACTATGTCGTTAACACCCTCGAAATTCAAACTTGTGGCCGGAATCCGCTTATTACTAACTTTTTTATGTTTTCTTCTTATGGAAGCTCGGAGTGGATGGATCGTGCAGACTCGCCACATGCTCATACCAACAACACATGAAAGTTCTCATCAAAATCAAACGCAACTCAAAGTTAAAGATGATTATTCATCTATGTCAAAGAATCTACAAAGTGTAAAGACTCGAGAACTTCATCATTGGAAACTCAAAGTCAAATAGAAGTGTGAGCATGGTGGAGAAAGACGTGGAGACACCTAACCAACGAAGTTGACAACGACAGACAACCACATTATCTGATCACAAAGCATGAAGGAACAAAGAATCAAGACTATTCAATATCTACACACAAAGTCCTAGCTCAAGAAAAGTAGAGACCTAATCAAGTGGAGCATCTTTTGAATGACCACCCCTTAGGGGGAGATTGTTATCCTTAATAGTTTTATTAGAAGTGATGGTCATTCACGATTAGGAACTTTGTAACGTGTGTTAGATATCGTGATAGAATAGTCAACGGGCTCATGGATTGGGCTAAGCTAAATGGCTAATAGTTATGTTAAGCTAGCCTTTTATTAAGTGTAATCCAATCCAAGTCCACGAAAGCCCAAAGAAAGCCCAAGCTAAAGCCTTTAGGGTTTTGTGCCTCTTGTACTATAAATACCCCTCAAATGGTCATTTGAGGGGTGTGCTTGAAAGTGTGTGTGTGTGTGTTTATCCTTTGGAATATACAACATCTTGTGTTCATCTTTATCTCACATATACACGGTTTTATATCATTCAAGTCACCATCTTTTCCTTACTTCTAAGCATAACGTTTGTGTTTGTGTTGTTTGTGTTAACGTGGTATTTGTGTTGGGTTTGTGATAAGGTTGATAAAACTAAGGTCCTACAACTTTAGCCATTTTCTTCATATATTCGCGCCTTTTCTTCCAAATAAGTGCCATTCCAGCATTTTGCCTTCAAGAGACCTAAAAAGTGAAAAGGAACGATATTAAGCAATAACGGATACAAAAGTAATCAAATAAGGACTAAAACGACCCCTTAAAATGGTACCTTTTAAAACCTTATCAGCATCACTCACAATTAATAAAAAAGGAAACATTTATGAAGTTACGAAGTTTGAAGATGGACATAACCACCCGCTAGTAGCTGAAAAAGATATGTTTTTTTTGAAGAATTCAAGGAAGATGGGTTATACAAAGTAGCATTTTCTTTACCAAGTTTCAAATGCAAATTTTGGTCCTGCTGTTGGGTTTAGATTGATGAAACAAGTCTATGGTGGCTTTGACAGAGTTGGAACAACAGTTATTGATTGTAAGAATCAGAAGAAGAAAATTAGTGTTTTTATTGGGGATCGAGATGCTCAAATGGCTGTTGAGAAGTTGTTGAGTCGAAAACTTCATTCTCCTGGTTTCTATGTCAATTATTATAAAGGTGATGCATATATTCTTTAGTTCATTAAATTTTTAATATAT
>CM040245.1:229947551-230004954 GCA_022545495.1 Chrysanthemum lavandulifolium | reverse complement strand
TAATATCTCGTTAATGTATACATATTAGCATTAAGGAGAAGTCAAAGGAACAAAGTTAAGGAACTAGTGGATGAAGGAGAAAGGGAGAATCTGTATTCTGATAACAATGGTAAGATGTTGTGTGTGCATAAAGATTTGAGATTTCAGTATACATACTGTTGGAATCACTCCTAACTTGTATTTCAAGTGTTAGTCACTTATATGTAATAGGTTGCTTAATATGGGTTTTATGTTAGTAATTAAAGCTAGGCTTATGTTGAAAGCCCATGAGCCTATGCAAAAGCCCATGTGGCTAAGGAATGGACTAGAAGTGTTGCCCTAGCTCACTTCCCCTATAAATACATTGTATCCTCTCATTAGAGAGGTTGGTTGTTCTCTTAATACATTTATGCATAACTCTTCTATATTCATACATGCGTGTTTTGTATTCAGCCCTCTCTCTTCATCTTATTTCTATCATCTACATACTTGTGTTCATTTATGGTGACCTAACAGTGGTATCATACGCCATTTAGTTGGGTGAAATTTGTTTGTTTTTGAAGTTTGGTACTAAACACGTAAAAGTCTCACGTTTCACATTTTTTCATTTGCTTAAATCTTTCATTTTTTCACTTGTAAACTCAAGATTCTTATGGGTAAGGTTTACTTAGTGTTAAGGTGTCTGTTTTTTGAAAAACGTTACAAAATTTACTTGTTTTAGATTTTTTTAAACTTGTTTTTGTTCGTACGTTTAGTTTACGCATAAGCCAAAAATTCATCTTAGTACATCAAGTTTCAAACTTTATTGTTATTTTGGTAATTTTGAAGCTATTCCATCATTAAAAACAAGTTTCCAAAACGTTTTAGTGCTTAAAAATTAGTTTGATGAATTATGTCAAAGTTACGCCTAAGGAAACCCTAGCTCTACGCCTAAGCTTCTACACCAAAGTCAGAAAGTTACACCTAGCTTATTACACGTAAGGAATTTTTGTCACAGATCTTCAAAGTTGTTGGTTAACTCAGTGTTTTCTTGCTTGGATAAGCCTGAAAACACCTCGACTTAGTTGGATATCTTTTACACCTGGACAAGTGTAAAGGATTTCGTAAAACCCTAAGGCATGTTTGGTACAAGGAAAAGAAGTTAAAGAAATGGAAATGATATCATTTCCAACGTTATACACAAGAAGAAAAAAGCGGAGAATATCAATTCTCGTGGAATGTTTATATGTATTTTATTTCACTCCATTTGGGATGGAATTGGAATTCTCAAATAAAGGTTCCGTGTTTTTACTTTAGATAGGGGTATAAAAGGACACTATCACATGCTTGTCACAGACTACATAAAACCTCAAATATTTGAAGCTCTAATGTCAGTATGAACTTGGCGTACTGCTCTCCTCGCCCTTTATCTCCTACACGTTGTTTCTCCTCCGTGGAAGATCTTTTAATCGCTCCTCCTATGCCACTAAGACTAACTTGATTTTAGGTTTGATTTTACTCTAGCCTCTCTTTATTGTTTGAATCAGTGACTCATGTATTGTTTTTTCTTCTTATATAAATCGAAAATTGTTGTCCGATCGGTTATATTCTTGGTTTTTAATTCACTTTGTCAACTAGAAGGCATCAGATTTTGAATATTTTTGTCAATTTAATCTAGAAGGAAATTTAAAATGAAATTTGTTAATTTTATATCTACAACTTATGCTATTGATGATTCAAACTTAAAAGTATTGAATATTACCTCATATGAGTTCTTATAAAGATTTGAAGTTAAATACTTAAATTCAAGATCATGATGTTGGTCCAAATCGATCAAAGGTGGTTGATTATTCAAATGTGAGTAAGAAAAGAAATTTAATTTTGTTTTTCTTTTTCATCAAAATGATTTGATGCTAATTCTCGAGTCAATTCTTTTGTGGTTACCAAACACTATAAATTTATCACAATTCTCCACCAATTTCATTTCCTTAATTCTATTCTCTACTTCATTTCTAATCTCCGAAATTCTCTCACCAAACGCGCCCTAAGTTTACGCCTTAGCATAAAGGCTTACTTAGTAACACTTTACGCCTAAGTTATATCTACGCTAAGGTTCTTACTTCTAAGCATTTAGTTTACGCCTAAGCTTACGCTAGCTTCAAAGCTTACGTGTAAGAAGGATTTACGTCTAAGCTCTCAGGTTACGCGTTAAAGGACTTTACGAGTAACATCATCAGTTTAGGCCTAAAACTACTGTTTACGCCTAAAAAGAACTTCATCAACAAACAACTTCAAGTTTCATTCGACTACAAGGATCCATCATCTACACAAGTTTCAAAGATGTCTCAACCACCATACTCCAACTACTTTTCTCATGAATATCCTCAACAACAACGACAACAACAACAACAACTACAACAATTTCCTCAATAGAAATTTCAACAACAACCTCAACAAGTTGGAACTTACTTTCCTCCTCACATTGCACAACCACTTCCCCCACAACAATACCTTCAACAATACCCACAACAACATCAGTATGCTACATACTTTCAGAATCAGTTTCCACGTAAATATGCTATGATGTCATAATGAACCCACTTGGTTTGCAAAGATGTGTGAAGCTATAAGTAGCAAACAATCCATTCATGAATTTGGATCCCTTGACCTCCAATGCTCACTCCCGTAAACTATGATCAATGGGTGATGCGGTTTTTCAGGTTCTGTGATCTCATGAAACCACATGGTAAGTTTTTGAAGAATGTCATCCTTGAAGGTCCTTTTCAAATGCCTACTACAACTATACCCGGAGATCCAAGTGCTACTCCACCAAGAGATGATGTTACCAACATTCTCAGAGTAGATCAACTCACTGCTGAACAACTACTTCACAATGAAGTAGATGAAATGGCAATGCAATATATTCTTTTGGGTTTACCCAATCCTATTCTTCGCAGTGTTGATGCTCAGAAAACTGCTAAAGCAACGTGGGATCACATTCATCTTCAAATGGAAGGCACAGAACTCAATCAGGAAGATATGGAGTCAAAACTTTACTTATCATATGATAATTTCATGATTGAACCAGGGGAATCATTAAAGTCATACTATCATCGGTTTACAGACATCATTAATGACTTGGACAGACACAGCATCATCATGCCAAGGATTGCAATCAACACAAAGTTCATGATTGGGAAAAGTATGTTACATTCATCCGTCAAGCTAAAGATCTTCATAAAGCAAAGTACGGGTTGTTGTATGACTACTTGAAGCACCATTAGACAGAAGTAGAAAAAGATAGAGCTCTTCGTGGAGTCACTGCACCTCAAACTTTACCGGATAATCAAACTCTTGCTTTGTTTACTCAAGCTTGTTATCCACAATTTCCACTACTCCCTAATGTTTTTACCAATCCACCACAACAAACAGCCCAGATTGCACCATATTATCCATCACAGCAATCACAAGAAACTCAACTGGTTTCGTACAACAACAACTCAGATTCAGCACTCTACAGTGAAACACCGAATGAGGATGAAGAAGCCTTCAATACGTTGAATCAGGGATTTGCAATGATTGCTCGAGCCTTCGGGAGATTTGCTAACAAATCCAACAACCGTATTCGCACCTCATCAAACACAAGGAATCAAGCAGTTGTTAACAATGGAAGGGTTGAGGTTCAGACCCGAGGAAATGGTCGCCGAATAGGTAGTGGTCAAGGATTTAATGCTACTGGAAGGAATAACATGGGTGCTCCACAGCAACGGGTTCAAAATGTTGATCAGGGAAACGTTCAGACTGGGAATAATGGTCTCCGATGATACAACTGCAATGAGACGGGTCATTTGGTGAATGCTTGCCTAAAGCCAAGAACAAGAGGCAATGCTTATCACAAAGAGGCTTTACTCTTGGATCTCAAGGATGAAGCTGGTGGAACACTTACCAACAAGGAACAAAGCTTCATGGCTAATGCAGATTCTGATGATGACATGGAAGACTTGCAAGCTAACACAGTTGTAATGTTAATGGCCAACATGCAAGAGGTCCACATGAGTGATACAGGCCTAGTGTATGACACTGATGGCTTGTCTCAGGTATCGGATCCTAACATATGTCTTATACATGATCTGCCTGCATCTGCATCCGACAAGGAGCAGAGTGTTCAACATGAGCCTTCTACATCTCATCACGAAGAAAATCAAATGGATCCCATAATTACATTTGACGATCAAGATGACCTTCCGGTTACCTTTGATAATCAAATTGACCTCGTGGTTTCATTTGAGGATCTAAATGATGAATATGTGGAGACTCGGGTTGAACAAAATGAACTTTTGTCTAATCCAGATCCCGGGCTCATGACCGTATTATTTCAGACCACCCAATCTCAATTGGAGAAGTGCAATGAGATTAATGCAAAGCTTAATGATAAAATTGCACTATTAACTTAGGATATTGAATGCTATAAGGTACAACTCAAAAAATTTGAAACAAAAGAGAAACGTGAATATAGTTTTGAAGTTGCTTTTTTAAAGTCATATCAAAATGAAAAACTTTAGAAATACAGATACGTGATCTAGTTGTTTCCAAGAATGAATTTCTTTCTCAAATAGAACAACAAAATTTGATCATAACAACAAGTTAACACTCTCACTGAAATTCAAAAATCCAAGTCCGAGTTGTTATCAGTCAAAAGAGTTTTTGAGTGCAAAAACATTCAAGGAGACTAATTGATCAAGATCTTGATGAAATTGTCGATTTAGAAAACAAAATCAAAGAGTTTCAAATGTTGTCTATAAACATGGTGAGTCAATCACAACAATTCAAAAGTTCACATTTCAAACAAACCGATGGATATGGGCCACCTCTGTCGACATA
Source organism: Chrysanthemum lavandulifolium (assembly GCA_022545495.1). NCBI lineage: Eukaryota > Viridiplantae > Streptophyta > Magnoliopsida > Asterales > Asteraceae > Chrysanthemum > Chrysanthemum lavandulifolium. The sequence continues at coordinate 230,000,115 of CM040245.1, read as the reverse complement.
AACCACGGTTTTCACATAGAGCATTCAAACCAAATCCTCAAGTATATAGTGCGTAATATAGAATTGATGATTCTATTATGAGTGTTGTTGAATATAATCGTGAAGAGGAATTGGATGCAGATGTTGAGAGTCGATTGAAAATGGAAAACGTTGAATATAACAAACCATATGATTATTCAAAAGGACCTCTCATTACTTTTGTTAACCAACAAGATAATACTAACACACCTTGGGTTATCACACCAATTCCTGAGTCCTCTTCTAATATTGGTCCCGTACACAATGTTGCACAAATTAATGGTCCTTTACCTTCTTTAAGTGAAATCAAACCATTACCCGAAAGATGTCAAATTCTTAAATATTTTGATACATTCATGTCTGACATTAAACTTTTGGAACATGAAATTGAAGTTAATTCTGAAATAAAAGCTGAACATTTTCAATCGCCATATACGCGAAATCAAAGAGATATTTTCTAAAAGGCTTCACCCCATGTTCGAAATTTAAGTATGTGTGCAATATATTGGGAACGGATCTTCGTATGAGATTGACTTATGAAAACAATTTTGAGAAACCAAACATCGATTTCAAATACTAAAAAGAAAAAGAAAATTTTGAGAAATCATGTTGATCAACTCTTGGAAGATGTTATCTATGCTGATACCATAAATGTTGTGTTGTTACATTCTATTGCATATGCTTTTGATTATATTGTTGTTGACTCTGTTGATAATGTTGATGTTGTGGAAAAGGAAGCAGATAACGTCTCAAATCAAGTCTTTGAAAATTGAAAATGAACGTCTGTTAACTGAAATTTGTAATCTTAAATGTCGTCTTCAATGGTGTCAAAATGACTGTAATAATCGGGAAATTTCTTTGCAAAAGAAAATCAGCCAGTCGAGTGCAAAAACTTTTGAACCAAAACGCGAACGACTGGATGATGAAAACGCATCTTTAAAATGTCAAATTTTCAAATATGAACAAGAAATTGAAAAAGTTAAAAAAGAATATGGAACCATATTTGATTTGCTGAAACAGACACGTTCTAAAGCATCCAAAGATCTTGATGAGCACACTCAATACTATCGTGAAACGGTGTATACAAATGGCAAGTTACGTTCTAACAATCAGGATTTAAAACACACTATCATTGAGTTGAAAGAGGAGTTGGTGAAACTTAGGAAAGATAGATCTAGTAACACAAATGTTCTTGCACCAGGAAAATTTAAAATTGATATTAGAAAGCCAACTAACAAAGCACAAGAAACTAATGTGATTCCTTCCACTGAAACAGGAGTAGTTGCCTCTAATCGTAACGTTAGCACTTCACGGCCCAAAAGAATTCAAAAGAAGAATAGGAAGCCGCAACGTAAGAGAAGACCACTTAAAGCCCCTGCAGTAGAAGATCACACTAGGAATTCAAATAAAACTCATGTTGCACCTACTTTAGATATCGCGTTAGACAAATGTAATAGAAAATGTGATGTAACGAATGCTGAATCTTTAAGTACTTTTGATGTTAAGGTTGAAGCTTCTTGTATTGTTTGTCTTAAAAGTATGCTTTATGATTGTCATGATAAATGTGTTGCTAAATCTCTCTTATCTCGGTATAGGAATAATAGAACTGGCATTCCTTCTAGGCCCACTAATGCTACTAAGTCTGTGCTAGGTAGACCGCCTTCTATTGCTCCTAAACCAATCATTGATGTACCCATAGCTCCCTTATCCCCTCCTAGGATGACCAAACCACCTAGTGCATTCACTAAGACCAAAGCACAAACTAGTTGGACTTGGCATAGATGGTTACAAAGTACACCTAGATTCAAATGGTTACCCAAAATTATTAACATATGTGCTTCATCTCAGAATTATATTGGAACCTCTAACTCTTCAAAGTTCCACCTCTACTTCTATTCCACCCGTGTCGCCTGTGTATTGCGGTGATATAGATCATCATTCGATTGTTGATAGCGGATGTTCCCAGACATGACAGAAACCTCAAACTTTATCAAACTTTGTGCAAAGTTCATTGGCAATGCTGTTTGGGAATGATCACTTCAGCCTATTATGGGCTACGGAGATTACATCAATGGGAATATAGAAATTAGTAGGGTTTAATATGTGGAAGGTCTCGGTCACAATCTCTTTTCAGTCGGTCAGTTTTATGATGGTGAGTTGGAAGAAGCTTTTAGGGAGAAAACTTGCTTCATCCATGATCTACAAGGAATCGACTTATGTCTAGAAACCGCACATCAATCCTTTACACAATCTCAATGAAAGACATGATCGCTTCATCTCCAATCTGTTTACCTTCTAAGGCAACATCTACAAAATCATGGTTGTGGCACCGACGTCTTTCACATTTGAACTTTCAAACCATAACCAATCTTGCTCGACACAAACTAGTTTAAGGTCTCCCAAGATTTAGGTATTTAAAAGATCACTTATGTTCAGCTTGTGAACAAGGGAAAAGCACTCGTGCTCATTTTCCTTCAAAGGTGGAAAATAACTATCAGCATGTTCTTCATCTTCTTCACATGGATTTGTGTGGCCCGATGCGTGTGCGATCAATGGCAAATGCTACATTCTCGTAATCGTTGATGACTACTCAATATGGACTTGGATCTATTTCTTAGGAAGTAAGGATCAAGCTCCACAAATGATCATCACCTTTCTCACAAAAATTCAAGTTCATCCGAACACTGTTAGACAAGTCGTAGTGCAAGAGGAACCGAATTTGTAAACCAAACTCTTTGAGAATACTATGAGAAAGTGGGAATTAAGCATCGACATCAATTGTATGGACACCGTAACAAAATGGAGTTGTCGAAAGATGAAACCATGCTAGTGGAAGTCGCAAGAATGGTGTTAATCAATGCAAAACTTCAGACATTTATGGGTCAAGTCAGATCAACCGTGATACTACACTCAAAACCGCTCCATGATAACTAAACGCCACAAAAAAACACCTTATGAGCTTATCCATAACAGAAAACCAAACCTAAAACACTTTCAGGTATTTGGTGCTCTCTGTTACCCGAATAATGATTGTGATGACTTTGGAAAGCTCAAGGCCAAAGCTGACATTGGAGTCTTCGTTGGATATTATGAAAACTCAAAAGGATATCGGATCTAGAATCGTCGAACAAAGGAGATTATGAAAACCTTTAATGCTAATTTTGATGAGCTCATAGATATGGCTTCTGAGCAAAACAGCTTGGAACCCGGACATAACCGTCTCAAATTCCCTCAATCATAAGCTGATCAATCTTTTCAGATCACTCGTCGTCAGATGGAAACGTTGTTTGCTCCATTCTTTAGTGATGATGTTGATCAACGTGCTCCAGATGTATCAAATGTTTCCGCTGCTCAACTCGATAATATTCCAATACCGATACACCAAACAACAACCATCTGTCGATGCACCTCTGATCGAATCTCCAACAACAGTCGAACAAACTGCTTCTAATGACACTGATCCGGCTAATGATCCTCTTAATCCTAATGTACCTGCACCAGCGGATTATGATGGAAATGCTTTCTTCAATCCTTTCTCAGAAGAAACAACAAACCCAGATGTTGCCGAATCTTTTACCAGCCATCTGAATCCACTGAATCTGCATAATGTATACCAACATCAACCCTCCACACACCGATGGACAAAATATCATCCTCTTATTAACATAATTGGCAACCCAAATCAACCAGTCGTTACTAGACAACGCCTTCACACGGACGGTGAACATTGCATTTATGCACTAATTGTTTGTCAAACTGAACCCAAAAACATTAAAGATGCTATGACCTACGACAACTGGATTGAATCAATGGTAGAAGAGCTGAACCCGTTTAAACGGCTAGAAGTATGGGAATTGGTTGAAAGACCATCAGGGGTCTATGTCATTGGTCTCAAATGGATTTGGAAGAATAAGTTAGATGTTGAAGGTACGGTAATTCGAAACAAGTCACGTATGTAGCCAAGGGTTATAAACAGGAAGAGGGAATCGACTTCGAAGAATCATTCGCACCAATTGCTAGACTTGAGGTCGCATTTAATTTTTCTCGCATTTCGTCACATGAACATCACCGCTCACCAAATGGACGCCAAAACCGCTTTCCGAATGGTCAACTTAAGGAGACAAGGTATGTTAGTCACCTGAAGGATTCGTTGATCCGTAGTTCCCCAATCATGTCTACAAACCGAATAAGGCTCTCTACGGTCTCAAACAAGCCCCCGGCGTGGATGATAAGTTGTCTTCCTTTCTCCTTGCTAATCATTTTATCAAAGGATCGGTCGACCCAACATCGTTTATTCAATATCATGGGGCACACATTTTAATTGTTCGATTACGCGGATGATATCATCTTGGTTCTACCCACAAAAGTACTCAAGCTTTTTAAAACTAATGAAACAAATTTTGAAATGTCAATGATAGGTGAACTTACGTTCTTCCTAGGACTACAAGTTCATCAATCACCCCGTGGTATTTTCTTAAATCAGTCCAAATATGCTCTTGAAATATTGAACAAACATGAAATGCAAAGTTGTGACACCTATGATACACCAATGGCACATACCAATAAACTGGATGCTGATTTACATGGGAAATTGGTTGACCCTACCAAATACCGCAGTATTATTGGGTCCCTCAAGTATCTAACAACCAAGAGACCGATATAGTATTTTTCGCTTATCTTTGCTCCCGCTATCACCGAGACCCATCAAAAACACCTCGCGAGGCTAAAAGAATCCTCCGACACGTTAAGAAAACCATTAATTTGGCGATCCGTATCCTCAAGGATTCGGTTTTGAACTAATTGCTTTTTAGACGACCACGCAGTTGCTTAGATTAATGGAAAAGTACTTCAGAGGTTTACAATTCCTGGTGATAAATTGGCGTCATGGCAATCAAGAAACAAGATTGCACGTCACGTCATCAATCGAAGTTTCAATATGTAGCCATGTCCGCGTGTTGTGCTCAAGTCATTTGATGAGAACACAACTCAAAGATTATGGTTATGTATTTGATGAATTCGTGTATCATGACAACATAAGTGCTATTGCAATCTGCAACACCGCTCAACACTCTAAGTCAAAACAGATCAATCTTCGATATCATTTCATCAAAGAGCACATGGAAAAGGGTACTGTTGAATTATACTTTGTAGGTACAGAACACCAATTGGCGAACCTTCTCACTAAAGCCTTGCCTCCCGCAAGATTTACTGACTTGGTTCATCGGATTGGTATGTGGTGTTTGACTCCAGAAGAACTGGACGAATTTTTAAAACTCACTTGAATAGTCAAATACCAAAACATCTTTTGTAAATATTTTTCGAAAACAAAATACAAAAATATAAAATCTTATAAAATCCAAAAATATTCTTCTATCTAAAAATATCTGAAAATTAAACATCGCAAGTACAAAACTTCCGTCAACAATGTGTTCCATCAAACATTTTACCATTTTTCTAGAACAAGTGTTGAGGGGGAGAAAGTAAATATTTTTCAATTTCATAAAACCTTGTACTTGCATGTTACCAAAAATACGTTGTTTCAATTTAAATGGTGGAAAATTATCTTGTAATATACCCTTCTCGGAATCAAATGTTTACAAATTTCACTATTTAAAAAGTCAAGGGGGAGTACTATTAAGTTTCTTGCCCAAAACACGTTTTGTCTAACCAAAATGGAAGTTAATGGGTCTTGGTTGATAATGTTTGAGGTTAAGGAACTAAATTTGTCAATTTTCAAAAGTAACTTTAAACAAAATGTCCCAACCTACCACATTCAATGCTTACACTTAGCATTTACTCTTTCAAAACTACCAAGATCCAATGGCCTATAATCAATCTTCAAATCCGCTCAACCAAATCAAAATCTATCACGAAATGGCTGTCAATCAAGAGAACATCAATGCCCCAAATGAGTTCACTATGGCTGATATCTTCCTTGCTGATTACAACAAAACCACTGGAAAGAAAAATCTTCATGTCGACTTCAACAACTTCACGTGTTCTAAATCCTCATGCAGAGTTGCAGTTGACATCCTCAAGAATCACCCATTCAATCTCATGCTCACCAACGCAGCCACTATTCCCGATATCTACATTCATCAGCTTTGGCATATTATGGACAAAATTGACTTGACAAGATGTCATATAGCACCTCGCACTAAGGAAGTCACGTCACCACTGTCGGATCTTCGTGTCATTCTTCTTCTTCCGTCATTCCTTCATCGAATACGTCCGATTCCAAATGAAGAGGAAGTATTGGATTTTTTTTATTAACATTGGTTACGATGAAGCTTCTTGCATCATCTCCAAGCATTCCAGAGTCGATCTCAAAAATATCCCACAACCCTGGAGGACCATCTATCTCATGATCGCCAAATCAGTCTCAGGAAGAGATAGTGGTCATGAACACCCAAAACTCATGCATCTTCAAACCTTCTGGGGGATGGTTCATATGAATCACATTGATTATGCTAGTTTGATCTGGGAAGACATGATGCAACATTACAGGAAGCCTGGTACCAAGATTCCCTTCATTAGATACACCAAGTTGCTAATCCACATTCTTCTCGGGAAGCACCAGGATATCCCTCTGAGACTGAATGCTCCCGACATGCACTCTATGCTGAATGAGCCTACCTTAAATTCTATTAGGTTCAAAGACACATCAACTAGAAAACAAGGTACGAAACTCCCTGCTTGCTTGATTACCTATGCAATCAAGGATCTTTCGACCTACAAACGGTACAAGGAAGCTGTGCTTGCGGGAAAAGTTGGCTTTATGGATGAGAAGATGACTCCAGCAGTTACAAAAAGGGCTAAGAGAGCTGGAAGCACTGGAAGAACTACAAAGTATAAGAAAAGGAATCCAAGCAGAAAGAGGAAAGTCCCAGCCAAAATTGTCCATCATAAAGCAGAACCGGAACGAGTTCAACCAGATGACGATTCTGAAACTGAGTCGGATGACCTTACTGGCTACTCTGACTCATCTATCAGAAAGAAGACTGAGGACAAACCAGCTAGTCCTTCATCTGACAAAGGGAAGAAACCTCTAGAGGAAGAAGAAGAAGAAGATTCTGAATGGGAATATGATCCTAATGCTGCAGAGAAACAACTCCAGAGAACTCTGAAGCAACAAAGGATGGAGAAAGCTACTGAAGAGTTCACACTTCAACAAACTAAAGGACATGGAGGTTCCAGCGATGGCGTTTTCTACATCTCTGCTTTCGATCAAAGTTAATCAACCCAGAAGGAACAGATGACCCTTATCAAGGAACCTCGCAATGAATGCAGCAGGAGGACAAAGAAATGGTTGATTATGGAGATAACAATCAAGATACTGATGAACGAATCACTGAGAAAGATGTTTTGGAAGCAGAGAAGGAAAGGGCTGCAGAAGTAGCTGCGAAGAAGGCTGAAGAGGAACACATTCTAGTGGAAACAGATAACTATATTCTGGACAACCCTGAACACAATCCTGAGAAATCTTCGGAACCACCCCGTGACACTTCCAAAACCGAATCATCCTCTCACTCATCACCACCACCATCCAAAGAAACAACAAAATCATCATCAAGATCAATCAAGAAGAAAGCCGATGCTTGGGCATCTCGCATAAAGGCTAAGATCCAGAAAGCATTGCTTAATTCTAAAAAACGCAAACAAAGTATTCAGGAAACAAGAATGAACATGCTGGCTGACAAGGTCATCGAGCTTTCCCAGCAGATGGATCAGTTCGTAGGAGATAGAGAGCAGATCAAGGCATTTCTCAACAGGGACGTACAAGGAGAAATGAATGAACAAATTCAGAACTACACTCATCATTTTCATCTCCAAACGGTTCCTGGTGTTACCAAAGAGATGTTAAAAAATCAGTTCTACCCAACACTCAAGACACTGGTCAAGCAGGTGATTACTACAACACCGGTGGTCATGCAAACCCGACCAGTCCAGCCTCCAGTTGTCACGGAAGATGATCTGATCTCATAGTTGGTACTTCATATGTCTCCTCGAGCTCCTACTTTCACACCAGATGAATCTAAGCTGTTTGAGGTACTTCTTGCACATCAACTAAAAACATCGTGCAAGGAAGCTGCTGGTCTGGATAAGAGACCAAGAGATGATGATGATGACAAGGATAAAGATCCGAGTGCGAAACGTCAGAAGAAAACCGGTGGGTCATCATCATCCATACCACCACCACCTGCTAGAACCCCCACGACACCCACAAGACAAGCTACTCAACAGCCTCCCTCATCTGATAAACCTCGGGATACTGATTCTCTACCACCATAGCAGAAAACCGGTGATCACTTCACATATACCGGAGGTGAAAGTCACGACATTCCTGAGCCCCATCAACAACCATCACCTCTATCATCACTACAACCAGAATCATCCTCAAGAACCAAGAAGTAGAAAAATGGTTCTGTCGTCTCATGGCTAAACGAAGACGACACCGAGGAGTATGATTGGTTTAGCCAGTTGGTTGATGTTACACCCAGATTACCTGAAGGCCAAGAGCCGGTAGATGGTCGAACAATGGACCAGGTAAAGATTATCCAATATGAGTTCAAGGTCAAAAAGATGACGAAACGGGAACTACGCAGGATAAAGAACGATGCCTTCAACTTATTGAAAGACAGAGCCTGCAGCGCAGTTGAGGTCGAATACTACTTGGACAACATTGCCCGTGCAATGTCAAACAACATCGACTGGCTAAATCTTGAATCAAACATCGACTTTACAAGGAAGGATAACACTCCATACTAAAGTGATTGGACAAAACCTCTACCAACAATTGGCCGACCCGAACAACCTAAGATTCCTTACCATTTCTTCTTCAATAACGACCTTGAGTTTATTCAACACGGCAGTAGCGTAAGCAAGAAGTATGCTACCTCACTTACCTTCAACATTCCAGCTGAAGTTTTCTCTGATAATATTGCCATTGAAGAAGACGCCACCAAATTATTCGTTGACAAGGTGGTGGAGTACAATATTGATGCTAAATACGACATTCATCATTGGCCAGCTAGGAGGAGATTGTACTATAGAAGCTGTCAAGTTCAAAGGTCAAACAAGGAGGTAAAGAATGATAATAGAATAGTTGTTGTGATGGGAGTCACACTGGAAACAAAGTGGGGTTACTCTTTCTTGTCCAAGATCAAGGTCAAAAGAAAAGATGAACAAGAGTACGACTTCACTGAAGCCGATTTCTCGAGATTGTCACTCAACGACATCGAAGACATGTATCTCACCAAGGTACAAGGAAGGATGCGACAATTCTCAACAGAGATTCAACTTCATTTCATCATCGCTCACCGATCTTCATTCACAAAGAAAGTCATTCAAGAACGTGTCAAGATCTACAACTTGCGTTGAATCATACCGTAAGCGAGATAAATCTTACACAACCGCCGCTACACTTTCCCAACCTTAATCAATGAATTTCAAGACACCATCATGCATAAACCAAAATTTGGAATCGTCTACCACAGTGAGCATCATCATACTTGCTTCATGGCATTCGACGAGATCTACAATTTCTGCGATGCTACGTTGAAAATGGTTTAAGATGGGTTAGCTTATCGGTTAAAGGATATTGAAGCTGGCATTGGTACGAAGAAGAGATGGAATTCTGAGGAACGCAAGGAAGTTCGCAGGTTCATAACCAGGCTGGATGAAAGGTTGTTCCACCGAGATCAGATGAGACGTTTGGAGAGCTATGTGGGCGGTCGAAAAAGTTTCTCTACCTTGACTTTCCAATGTAAAGATAAAGTTGTTGGTAACGTTTGATCGTTTGGGTACTCCTTAAACATTCTTGATTGTATTCTTGATATTTGATTTATTCATTCACTATGGCTTGTACTCATATAACAGTGTACAACCCGTTCTTGTAATGAAAGGACCCTGTGGTACGCTTCAGTGCCATAATCCTTATAACAAGAGAGAAAGCTTCTTTCTTTTGAGTAAAATTTATCAAATCTTTCACTATTTTCAAAATCTTGCTCAAAAGAACAAGTATTCCCTCTCGTGTTTTCTAAAACCTCAAAAGTTAATATTACTTTTTGAGGGGGAGTATTTGCAAACTAATTTTGTTCTAATCAAAGTTCTTTGTGCAAATCTTCGCGCAAAACTCAAAATGGTCATATTCGATATCAAAATTTCATCAAAAATAACATTAATATGCCATTTTTGAAGGGGAGATGGTCAAATCTTTATGAAATGTCAACAATGATCGATTGGTATTTTTCACTGACCCATTTGTGCAGTTGTTGATGGATGTTCCTGGGAGAAAAGATCGTGGCGATTCTCCACATGCTCATACCAACAACATCACACATGAAGTTCTCTCAAATATCAAAGGAAACACAAAAGTCAAAATAATTCTTCTTCAAAGTAAAAGAATCTACAAAGTTATAAAGACTCGAGAGCTACTTCAAATTTGAAATTCACAGTCAAAAGAAGTGTGAGCATGTTGGAGAAAGACGTGGAGACACCTGAGCAACGAAGCTGACTTGTAGCAGACAACAACATACTATCACACTTACCACAAAGAACAATGAACAAAGAAAACAATCTGTGGAAAACTAGAAGGGGGGTTTGAATAGTTTTACCGATTAAAACTTTCTTTTAAACTATTTAGATCGACTTATGTCAATCTATTTGGATGTGTGTGTTGGATATTGATAAACAAATATGTAATGAAAAGATAAGAGTAAGAAGCACAAAACCACAACGCGAGTATTTATAGTGATTTGGCTACAAGGACACCTTCATTGCCCTACTCCACTCCCCGAGTCACCTACTCGAGAGTTTGTAATCACTACACCAACTCCTTATGGCGGAGAAGCCTTCACAACGCCGCCACCCTTTTTCCGGCTAGGCTAACCACCGGTTCTTTTCACCCAAGGCGAACCACACCTACACAACGCCGCCTACCCTTTATACGTGCTAGGCTAACCACCGGTTCTTTCACACCAAGGTGAACCACACCTACCACAACGTCGCTTACCCTTTATTAGGTACTAGGCTAAGCACCTAGTTCCATTGCAATGGAGAAACTACTACCCAACACTATACCAACGATTAATCCCAAAGGAGATCAACTCCTTTTTACAACATCATCAAGGATATTAATATCCTTGGATCTAGTACTATTCTATCTTGTACATCGAAACACACCATATCGAATGTACATCTAAGGCACCTTTCATTAATGCCTTTAACTAGATCTTCAAGACACCCTTCACTAATGTCTTGTGTCTTGACTTCTTAGCACCCTTCACTAATGCTTCTAGTCTTGACTTCTAAGCACCCACCACATGTGCTTATGATATGGACGATAGATACCCTTCACTAATATCTTCGTCTTGACACTTGAGACACCTTTCACAAACGTCTTTAACACTTCTTAGGAAAAGAAAAACAATCACCAACAAGAAGACTTCAGTAGTCTAGATGATCAGGAAGCATGGCAAGTCATGGACTTGAGCTTGCTCGACTTCAAAGGTGGTGATCTTGCCTTTAAAAGGAACCTAGAAGATCACACAAAAACAAAACTACAAACATAGATCTATTGATCCGAGGTTAGAGAGTTTTAACCTGTGGGGAAAGTATGTTAGAAAGGGTGAGCAACAATGAAGAAATGACTCACTATTTATAGAATAAAAAATCATCGTTCTGGATCCCATGGATCCCTCCCACAACGGATCCATCTATCGAATGCTAGGGATCCATGGGACGCTCCTCTTTACCCATGGGTATTTTGGTTATGGGTCATTGGTCATGGGTGATCCATGGGTCTTTATCTAGATACAATGTATCTCTTGAGTACAATGCACCTAGTCAAATGGGTATGGGTCAAAACCATGGGTTATGGATATTTGTAACAACGCGCATTTTTCGGGTTACTTTTCATATTTTTGAAAAATTACTATTCACTTTTACTATTCACTTTCACTATTCATCCCATAAAAATTTTATTTCACATTTTCATAAGATAAATTATTTTAGTAATGACCTGAGAGTTTGACAATCGTCAGATCATTTTCGCAAAAGTTATTAAGAAAACATCGCTTTAAAGTTTCGCTTTGGACGGTACCCCATTTAAACATCACGCATAACAAAAATCGACCGACAATTTTCCTCGATCGATTAATTTTAGATCACTCATGATTAATTTGAGAATTTTAAGATTTATTTTTATGTTACCAAATAAACCCTCAGACTGCATTTAAACTAAACTTACGCTTTTAAACAATTCTACTTACTTCCGTGCTTAAAGATTCCCGACCGTGTTTCTAATATGTTTTTGACACTTTACATTTTTTGAAAGTCAAACATATTTCCCTCCTCCTTGACCATAAAGAAATTAACCTAGTACGCTCTACATTTTTGCTTAAATCACAGAACTTTTGGATTTCACGATAACCGTAGTTATCCTCGCTGTATGACTTAAAACCACATTTTGACATTTCATATCACTTTAGACTAATTTTAGTCTACTCTAAATAAATTCACAGTCGCTTCTCGAATTTCGTTTTTTTCTCGATAAACCGCGAATTACGCTTTTGACCCGTGATTTCAGCTTTTAAGCAAATTTGGCACCCAATGAGACTTATCACCCATTTTGTATTTTTAGATGGATTATAATGATGAGTTTAATCATTCCTATAAGTTTCATATTTTACGACACCGATTTTACGCTTTATGGCTTAACGACTTACGGTTGGCATTTAACGGAACCAAATCATGCTCTAAACTCAAGATAAGATCAAAACTATCCACCTAAGTCATCTTATCTCTATTTGGCCGACTTAGGGGGGGGGATTCATCATTTTGGTGGCATTATCCTAACCATGGTTCATTTAGATCATTACATTTGTCCTAACTTAACCATGGTTAATAATTAACCCAATATATGGTTAACCAAACTTACCCTCTTATAAATAGCAAGAAAAATACATCCTAAGAACCCTCATATTGTGTTCTTGGTCGTTCATATTATAAAACAAACACATCTTCCATAATTTGATCCATAAACTCCAAGTTTATGCAAAGAAGTTTCAAGTAGTAAGTTACTACATCAAATCTCTAGCAAGTTTAAGTGATCTTCTTGAGTTTAGATCCACTCAAGTCACTTATTACTTCATCACCAACTCTTCAAGAATGCAAGGGTGTCAAGGTGTAGAAAGCTAGCTCAATCCAAAGTCCTAAGTGTTCAATCAAAGTCCGATCCTTACTAAGTTACTCCTTTCTCTATTGAAAGCCAAAAGTTGTAAGCAACTTATCACCACCATCATCTTATCTTTATTATTCATAATATTAACTATTTCATGCTATATATATAGTTACTATGTTGATTCATGATGTACATATACTCAATCACATGTTTTAATTTACATATTGTCATAAAAGTAACAAACTAGTAAACTAGTCATATTCTACACATTTGAGACCATTAAAATCATTAACCTATGGACTTTCTAACTTATATAATATGGTAGACAAGATAAAAGGTAAACATATCAACTTGAATCACCCAAAACGGACAAACGAGTCAAAAGTTATAGGCAAAAGAAGAAGCGAACTAAACGCCAAAACTGCATGTAGAAGTCGTTTAGGGTCCGGTCGTAAAAGTGGTACTTGGTCCGAATCATCAAAAGTTAAAACACGAAAGTTTTCCGGAACGACGTTTTCCTTCTGTTTCAAAGAAGCTCGAACCTTGAAAACGTATATACATGCCATTATCTTTCAAAAACAGAAACTGCCCTTTTATATGGTCTCATAACTATACTTTTGTCACAACTAAAAGCAAACCAAGAGGCCTAACGGCCATAAGCCAAGACCACGGCTACGGCTAAGGTCAAGGCTGAGTCTCAAGACCATGGTAGTCTAGAACAAAGCCACGACAAGGCCATGGCTAAAGCCTCAAGGCTTCCTAAGCCGAGACCGTAAACCAAAGGCTTTAGCCTTGACAAACCTGAACGTATACAATACAATTTGGATCTACTCCCTCGATAAACCATGAAACTATACTTGTAATAACCAACTTTACAATTTAGAAACTTGTAAACTTTTCTTTAAACACTTGTGGCATAAATTATGACGATACCTGTGATAACCATTATGATTTCTTAATCATAACCAAACAACTTTGTAACTTATGCTTACAAACCATATGACACTTATGATATATAAATGAAACATATGTTTTATCTACTAAGTGCTACAATACTAGGGAGCTTCATGTGAGGGGTTTCATTTGAGTAAAACGTATCGACGAGTTGCTGGATTTACGATTTAAAGTGTCCTAGCTCCTCGAACGTCTACTGCATGACCTCTGAATTATGATGGCCCGAACGGTAGTACGATATACATAAACTAAACACGTTTTCACAACTAGACCTTTTCTATAAACAACATACACACAAAGTCGCAACATCCTATTCTAGGTTGCTCGTAGAAGTTCTCACGGCATATCTATCATTCTCATTATACATTTGATATCAGTTATTATCATGTGAGTTCATAGTCCCACTTTCTATTACTTAATTGTTTTACAAACCCTTGGGGGAGATACATGCTTTATTTTAAACCCAACACATTGCTTTCAAACTGATGCTTATCTCGATTGTTTTATTAGCACTAATTTACCGTGATTTGCCAAACATAAGTCCCTAAATCAAGAATCATTAATCACTATGTGAGAGCGGGAACGAATATTGTGAATAGATCTATTGGGATTGATTTAATCCCGCTTGTGTTGGCCCCTGCTAAAGGCAAACAAACGACTATATTTGAGTAACATTAGGTAAAATGGCAATTTTACCTATTAGGCACGTATCAACAATTTCTCCAATTAAATTTGGAACATGTTAACGCCTTGATTGCATGATGCTTAGTCTAATAATAACTGCTTTGGTTTTCAAACCATTGGTATGAATTTATAACTCACACTACAAACATTGTGTGTTCAATCGATTTCCTAAACTTAATGAATTTCACCAACCTTTGTGTTGACAGCTTTAAGCATGTATTTCAGTCCATAATGTCGAAGTCGGCACGAAGAGCAAGGACTAGATCAAGAAGGCTATAAATTTTATTATCATTCGAAACCAATTTAATGTATTTTTAAACTTGGAACCATCCGGGACCTCATTTTGCAAACTCGATATTTATATAAATCGAATGATAAATCTTTTAAAACGACTTCATTAGAGTACGCTTATTGTTAGGATCATAGGCCATGAAGTAACACCCGCTTTGAATTCACGATATCACGAAATTGGGGGTGTTACAATATTATCCATATATGATATAAGCATGATGTCATGCAATGGGTTATGGATCAAGGTCCGTTGGTCATGGGCTTTGGGTTGTACCCAACTACATTCAATGTATTTGCCCAATGGGTTATGATACTTAAGTTTCTACCCATTTATATTACCCAATATACTACATACTAGTTATGTGTATATTTTACCCAAATATGTAAACACTAGTTGTTGTACATATGTAATATTAAATTATAAAATCACTTATACTTGTTTTAGTGTTTTATGTGAAATGTGAATATGTTAGAAACTATTAGTTCAAACCATTTACGATTTTATTTGTTTCGTTAAATGATTTTACGTTGTTATCGACAAAACATTAGAAGATCGTGAAATATAAATAAACGCTTTTACTGGATTATATGTATTAACAATCTCCCCTGCTTGTTGATGACAAACATAAAATTATTTTAAGGAAAAGCTAAAATTGTAAAGTTTGAATTTGTAGTTTTACTTTTTCTCCCTTTTGTCGAAACAAAAGAGCTTCGAAGAAAGAACACATTTTTTTTTAAGAAAACGGTGAAAAGTAGCAAAGAAATAAGAATTAAAGAGCAAGTAACAAGAAAGGATCTCGTCTCTACTCCCCCTTGACGAGTCCATCCCTATGTAAGTGGCCAAGAAAGTAATACTAAGCTAGTTTGTTTGCAACTAAGTTTGCAAAAGATTTCGCCTAAGTGACGAATGTGTTCCGATGATTGCAATTTTGCAAAGGGATGTCAAGAAATGTAATCCTAATATTGCAAGTGATTTGTAATGTATTGCTTTGACACAAAGCCCCTAGCTTTGTGGTGTCAAAGTCTTCAAGTGTAGATTGAATAACTACAAAATAAAGGTTAGAAAGCAAGTATAATTCACAATTTCGCAAATGTGGTCCAAGTTAGTAGAAAAATAGTTTATCGCCTCACTGATCCCACTTGCCCTCCTAGTAGGGATCTGTCTAAGCAATTTTGAGGGATCCGTATGGCTGATGATCAATTTCAGCAATGGTGATATAACAAATTATGTTAATATCAAAGTGAGATATGTATTATACAACATACTCATATACACATAAATATAGCATGTATTTTCATTTAATAAAACTAGAGATATGATATACATGACTCTAAAAACTAAGAAAATGATCGATACATGACTTGGAATTACTAGACTTATCTAGGTAACGCTTGAAACTAGGACACCACTAAAATCCTCTAGCTCAAGTGTGTTTAGGTTTAATCTCGTCAAAACATTCGAGGAGATGATAGAACATGAAACGTTGGTCTTCTCGTACTTCATGTATTAAACTTTCAACATGTTGACAATGATAACAATCTTTGTCATGGCTAGGTAGTGGTGGTGGAAGAAATGAAATAGCTTGATGCGAAGGATCAAGTGAAGCGGCTTGTGGAGCCTCAAATGACGGAGGGATTGATGGAGGCGCATTTGAAGATGGCTCGACCAAAAATGATGGTGGTGGTAAAGATGTGTCAACTTCCATATGGTCGGGTGGTTGACTTTGATAATTTCTCATAATCCAAATAGGATTATAAGATGGTAACGGAGAAAATGAAGACGGAGCTAGTGTTGACTCAACACTTTGATTTTGTGCCATTATTCCTCCTAATGAGGAGAATGTTGCCGGTGGAGGAGGATGAGACGGCCTAGGAGGTAAATCCTCTAAATTGTAAAGGTGTGGTGATGATAGTGGAGATGTAAAAGAAATAGCTCTAGGAACCAATGGTGATGGTTTAGTGGAGAATATTGTTTGGCCTAGGAGGTATGGTGGTGTTTGGCATAGGTAGTTTTGTGGGTACTATCCTTTTAGGAATTGGTTTAATTGGTTGAGAAGAGATCCTTGCATTTGTTGGCTTGACCGAGATGATTCGTTGAAGAAATTTCGTGTACAACACGAGCAACTTTCTTGGGTGGTTCTTCAGGATAAGTTACTACTTGGCATTTTCCTCATGATGAGATGATTTCAAGAAGTATGTAAGGGTTTCTTAAGTGCTGAAAATTAGGATGAAGGTGATGACTATGGAAGTCCTAACAATGTGGTTTATAAAGCAAGAGATTTGGCAAGTGCATTTAAGCCTTAAGCCACTAAAATTCATTGGAATGTGATGATTAACATGCAAAAGAGTCAACTCGTAGTTTGTACCGATCTAGGAACTTATTTAAGATGAGATGGAGTGTTTGAGTTAGAAAGATGAGTTGAAATGATTGTTTTAGCAAGGTTTGACATAGTCTGTCACCCGATCCCACGGTGCCTCCTCGTAGGGATCCGCCTAGCTAATCCTAGGGATCCGCTCTCAAGACTATGAAAGAGTAGAAATGATGTTTCTAAAGTCTAAGACCTATATCATCTTGAGTGCTTCAGTCCTCCTAAGTGTCTTAAATGAAGGGATGCTTAAGTGTTTGAAGGGAATGAGTGATGTAGCTAATGATTGCATTTTATGGAAGGAATTGGAACTTTCATGAGTACCAATGAATGAACAAGGATGACACTAAAGATTTTGAAAGTGTCAAGTGAAGCTAAATGATCCTAGAGATCAAATAGTGACTTAGATTAATGCTTTGGAGAGTATCCTAAAGGCTTAAGATGGAAAAACTAGAATTTGATCAATTTCGACCAATTTTGACGTAAGGATGATTATGATCAATTTTGCTATAAAAGATTTCCAACGTTTAGATATAGGGAATCATGTAAAAAATGATGTGTGAGCTTAAGAGCGGAAGAGTAATGGATTAAAGTGAAATGATAGATCTACAAGCATCATTGAGTGTGATCTAGATTAGTTATGTGTGAGTAGGAAGGATCTACTTAACTTGATAAGGACTTAATTTGCCTTAAGATACTATGTATAGCTTAGTGTGAGGTGTTCTAAGGATATGTTTGAAATACAATGTTTGCAATTGCATTTTCTGTTTGCCAGATCCCATGGTTCCCTAAAGGTTGGGATCCGTCTAGTACAACTTTTGGGATTCGTCCATCTGCTAAGCAGAACCTTTACTAAAGGTATGCAATGATCTTGACAATGTATTATATTCCAAGATTAGTTTGAGAGGTTCTAAAACTAAGATATCAAATGTAAGATGTTTTATTTCATGAAGGAAATTAGATAACATTGATAAAGCACGAGTACAAAAGGATTGATCCTATTTGAAATACTACGAAGTTCCTTGAGCGTTTTCGCTAGAGGGATCATCAAATTGTTGATGAGTGTTGGCGGACTCAGGAATGAAGAACATCTTCATGAGGGAAATGTTCAGTGGTTCCATCATCTTGTTCACAAGCACGTACAACGGACTTTGAAATTGAGGATGAAAATGCATGACGTTATGGTAGAGGTGTGTCAAGAACATTCCATAAGGGATGAGTTTATTCTTGGAGCTTTGAAGATTTACAATTCGCCTTGCAAAGAAATAGGCGAGATTGTATGGTTGTTGTGTTAGCAAACAATACAACATGTGAGCACAACAAGGTGAAGGATTTTCGATTTCTAAGACTCCAAACATTTACACGTAGAATGAGTGCAAGGGCTTGTACTCTTCTCGGATGTCCCGTGTGAAGATAATGTTTGGATCGGAGTAATATGGTCGAGGTTTGCATATTATGCGAATTAAGTCTTTCGGGGAAGGTATGTGAGAACAATATGGGCTATTTTCTTCACGAAAGTTGAAGAGAGAATCAGGAGACCAATCTTCAGTGAAGGCACATTGTCCATGATTTGGAATTCGAAGAATTTGAGCAAATTGCCCAAGAGTCAAATGAACTTTTGGTTTTTGATCCAAAACCAAAGAGATAGAGAATGATCTCGTTATTTAACGAGTTCGATCGACGGAAGAATTCCAATACAAACCTTGGACATATTTTCTCGTTGATTTCGAGACGACATTCAAGTCCTATGGCTCGGAAGGAGGTATTGATACCTTCTTCGAATTCAGAGAGGTGTTCACAACACGCCCTTCATGGAAGTGACGGTTTCGAGGTTATTGAACCCACGGACATGATTGCCAAGGGTGTTGGGCTCAAGAGAGATGTTCGGAGTGCAGACGCTAGAGAGTGAAAAATCAAACTCATATACATGCGACATAGTGAAACCTATAGAGAAGATGAGTTAATAGAAAGTGATGTTTTGAGGTCAACCAACGATTATCTAATGTTTTTACTAGATTTTTATTAACAATGGTTTTTAACAACAATGACATTTAACTTACTTATGGTTTTGACATTCTATTGGAATATTACTTTTTAGAAAGAAAGTGGTTTTAATTATGCATGAAAGACTGTTCTCTAGTAGTACGGTTCCCACGGTTCCCTTTTATAAGGGATTCGGCTAGCCTAAATTTCGGGATCCGTGGATCTGGAGAAACAGAAATAGATTACTTGATAATAACATAGGTTTTTAGATCTTATAGTTTTATAGCAAGATATGTGTTTTAACCTACATTTTCTTTTAGCATGCATACATAGCTTTCTAATATATCACGATGAAATAAATCACAAAGAAATGATAAACACATTATGATGATAATAACCAAGACAATTACACTATTAGTAATATTTCATTTTGATGCTAAGAATGATACAAAGGTTTAGGTATATAATCCCAATGTAGATTAACAACACAAAGTATATGTCTCAGTATGTGAACTTCATCATAGGGAACACAAGTGCGATGAGTGTTAAGGTGATGAGCACGAGGGCGATGTAAACCATGTTGAAGACAATCCTTCTTGGTTTCGGTTGAGATGAAATGGAGAGGAAGATGAAGTTTTGAATGAGAGAAAATTTTTGAAATTGAAAGATTTGAAAAAGTGGGGATTTGATAAAGTGGGCGTCGAGTGGTTTATTTATGGGGAAGGAGGAATTTTTTGAAATTTGTGTTTTGTTTTATTATTGGAAAGATATGATTTTTGGATTAAATAAAACACAAGTTTTATATACCACGTATGTGAGAAAAGACTTCCTAATGAAGCTTTATGTAATACATGTATATGCACATAAGATAATCATATAAATGCCTATGAAGGCATACTTAATTATCAAGCAAATGTCATTTTAGAGATAAGTAGAAAATCATACCTCTAACGAACTTAGGAATGTCTTTACAAATGACACAATAAATGTCACTTCGACGATTCCGGCTCCTTTGTGTATAAGATACCTTCTTAGGGAAGGTATTCTTGTTACCAAGCGATTCCTAAAGCTTGGTGGATATGAGCTTTGACTAATCAACATTACAAAGAAGATTAGTGTATTTTAAATAGAAAAAAAATAAAAAAAAATGTTGTCATCTAATCAACATCCAAACAAAGAGTTTTATAAGACATGATGTTTGTTTTTATGAAAACCTTCTTTGTAGTTTTCAATTAACCATGGATCGTATCAAGTTTTTTTTAAAGTACAATATACTTCAAGAAACTTGGTAACGAAGCTCTGATTCCAATTGTGGAAAACTAGAAGGGGGGGTTGAATAGTTTTACCGATTAAAACTTCCTTTTAAACTATTTAGATCGACTTATGTCAATCTATTTGGATGTGTGTGTTGGATATTGATAAACAAACATATATAAGTATGTAATGAAAAGATAAGAGTAAGAAGCACAAAACCACAACGTGAGTATTTATAGTGGTTCGGCTACAAGGACACCTTCCTTACCCTACTCTACTCCCCGAGTCACCTACTCGAGAGTTTGTAATCACTACACCAACTCCTTATGGCGGAAAAGCCTTCACAACGCCGCCTACCCTTTTTCCGTGCTAGGCTAACCATCGGGTTCTTTCACCCAAGGTGAACCACACCCACACAACGCCGCCTACCCTTTATACGGTGCTAGGCTAACCACCGGTTCTTTTCACACCAAGGTGAACCACACCTATCACAACGTCGCTTACCCTTTATTAGGTACTAGGCTACACCTAGTTCCATTGCAATGGAGGAACTACAACCCAACACTACACCAACGACTAATCCCAAAGGAGATCAACTCCTTTTTACAACATCATCAAGGATATCAATATCCTTGGATCTAGTACTATTCTATCTTGTACATCGAAACACACTGTATCGAATGTACATCTAAGGTGCCTTTCACTAATGCCTTTAACTAGATCTTCAAGATACTCTTCACTAATGTCTTGTGTCTTGACTTCTTAGCACCCTTCACTAATGCTTCTAGTCTTGACTTCTAAGCACCCACCACAAGTGCTTATGATATGGACGATAGATACCCTTCACTAATATCTTCGCCTTGACACTTGAGACACCTTCACAAATGTCTTCAACACTTTAGGAAAAGAAAACAATCACCAACAAGAAGACTTCAAGAGTCTTGATGATGAAGAAGCATGGCAAGTCATGGACTTGAGCTTGCTCGAC
This sequence comes from Chrysanthemum lavandulifolium, assembly GCA_022545495.1. Classification (NCBI taxonomy): domain Eukaryota; kingdom Viridiplantae; phylum Streptophyta; class Magnoliopsida; order Asterales; family Asteraceae; genus Chrysanthemum; species Chrysanthemum lavandulifolium. The sequence continues at coordinate 229,978,394 of CM040245.1, read as the reverse complement.
TTCAAAGGTGGTGATCTTGCCTTTAAGAGGAACCTAGAAGATCACACAAAACAAAACTACAAACATAGATCTCGATCTAAGGTTAGAGAGTTTTAACTTAGGGGAAAGTATGTTAGAAAGGGTGAGCAACAATGAAGAAATGGATCACTATTTATAGAATAAAAATTCATCGTTCCTCGATCCCACGGATCCCTCCCACAAGGGATCCGCAAGCGTAATGCTAGGGATCCGTGGACGCCCTCTTACCTATGGGTATTTTGGTTATGGGTCATGGGTTGATCCATGGGTCTTTAGCTAGATACAATGTATCTCTTGAGTGCAATGCACCTAGTCACATGGGTATGGGTCAAAACCATGGGTTATGGATATTATCCATATATGATATAAGCATGATGTCATGCAATGGGTTATGGATCAAGCTTCATGGGTCATGGGCTTTGGGTTGTACCCAACTACATTCAATGTATTTGCCCAATGGGTTATGATACTTAAGTTTCTACCCATTTATATTACCCAATATACTACATACTAGTTATGTGTATATTTTACACAAATATGTAAACACTAGTTGTTGTACATATGTAATATTAAATCATTAAATCACTTATACTTGTTTTAGTGTTTTATGTGAAAATGTGAATATGTTAGAAACTATTAGTTCAAACCATTTATGTATTTTCTTTGTTTCGTTAAAATGATTTTACGTTTGTTATCGACAAAACATTAGAAGATTGTAAAATATAAATAAACGTTTTTACAGCTTATTTGTATTAACACAATCGACGTCAAAGCTGATAAAGTCAAAAGAATCAAAGCATTTCTCCTCACAAGAAAGAAGAATGCTAGAAGACGTCAAGCAACCGCTATTACATCATCACCAACACTTAGAAGAAGATTGTTGGAATCCTTCCTAACACTTAGGGGGAGATTGTTGGAATCACTCCTAACTTGTCTTTCAAGTGTTAGTCACTTATATGTAATAGGTTGCTTAATATGGGTTTTATGTTAGTAATTAAGGCTAGGCTTATGTAGAAAGCCCATGAGCCTATGCAAAAGCCCATGTGGCTAAGGAAGGGACTAGAAGTGTTGCCCTAGCTCCCTTCCCCTATAAATACATTGTATCCTCTCATTAGAGAGGTTGGTTGTTTTCTTAATACATTTACGCATAACTCTTCTATATTCATACGTGTGTGTTTTGTGTTCAACCCTCTCTTCATCTTATTTCTACCATCTACATACTTGTGTTCATTTATGGTGACCTAACACATACATGTATAGCGGTGAATATAAGTTAGTTTGTGGTTAAAAAACAATGATAATGGTTGAAGTTGTAGTAACAAGTGTTTTCTTTATATGTAGTAACAAGGGTGTTTGTAGTAAGAAGCAGTAATAAAATAGAGTTAACAGGGTAGTAAAATTGTTATTGATATGAACACATGTGCTTGTGTATAGATAATAGATTATATTAAAAATGGAAGAGTTGTTAAACAGGGTTGTTTGTATATGGGTAAAAAAGGGTAAAACATTCTTTCTGTTTATAATAAAGTAGTAATTTTATAATGGACTGCATATATGGGTTGTTTTGAGTTTTTATTAGTTGCATTTGTTGGATAACGTTTAAATAGGGATGGTAGAATACATGGGTGTTTAGTTTATAGTAATAATGGTAGATGCAGCATAGCAATGGTGTTTCGATATGGGGAAAAAAAGAATAAAACTGATGTTTATTGCGTAAAATACATTGGTGTTGTGATTTTATTAAGTGAATTGGTTGGATATTGGTTAAACAGTATAGTTTCGCTAAAATGGTTATTTAGATTAGGATCGGGTAACATGTAGTGGACAGGGGTCTTTGTATGTACATATATATTTAAGTTTTCATCAAACATACATGTATAGCGGTGAATGAATGTTAGTTTATGTTGTAAAAACAATGATAATGGTGGAAGCTGTAATAATGAGGGTGTTTGTAGTAAGGAGATGTAGTAAAATATTGATTTAAGAATATTAAAATTGATAATGATACGAACATGGGTGGTTAGGTATGGATAACAAATTCTATTAGTAGTACTAAAGTTGTTAAACAAGGGTGTTTGTATATGGGTTAGGCTAAAACAGATTTTTTGTTGATTAGAAAGTAGTAATTTTTGAATGGAAATGCATATATGGGTATTGAACAGGGGTGTTTGGGTATACGGAAAAAAGAAAAAACAGAATTTTATTGTGAATAGTTGGTCATCATATATGTAATTTATATTGCAATTTATAGTACATGCGTGTTTGCATTTTAATGACTTCAACTTGTTATAGGGGATAAACGAAAAAATTCAAAAAAGAGAACAAGAGATAAGAAGTTGGTACAAGAGGTAGAAATGGTGGTTGATACTAATCCTGGAAAAGATAAGAAATGCAAAGTAGAAATACAGAATAATAAAGCAGGACCTAGTAAACCAGCATAAAAAAATGGGCTCACCTAGTAAACCAGGTGTGAAAACATTGGCAGCCCCTATTTTTTAATCTAGGTCAAGCCCAAAAAGCTTATACCTAGCTTTTGGGAATCTTAGGCCGCATCAAATAGCATGCTTAGAAAAAATAGGATTTGGGGAGGTTATTGATATCAAAATGGACGGTATTCCATCCAGGTTGGGACTATATGTTGTAGATAAGTTGGACGTTAAGAAGATGGAGATTAGATTATCATCAAGGTCAATCAAATTAACTAAGGACTTGATTGCAGAAATGTTAGGAGTTAAAAATGAAGGAATAGATATTGAAGCGGGTGGGGAAATAAGAGATACATAAATGATTGAGAAATGGAAAAGTCAGTATGAGGGTGTTAAGGAAATTAAACCGGCTGATGTTAAGTTTAGGATAAGGCAATCAAAGGAAGCCGATCTTAATTTCAAACTCAACTTTGTTGTATTGTTTTCTTCTGTATTGGGTAGGCTTAAAAATAAAGGCCTGTGTGATCTCAAGATACTAGATTACATCAGCCCATATACGAACCTTTCAGAAATAAATTGGTGCAACTATATTTGGAAGAGTATTCAGACATGCAAAATAGGATGGACAAAAGGAAAAAAAGATTGCTACTTCCTTGGTCCACTAACGTTTCTCACTGTAAGTAAATGACTCGTATAATATTTTTTTGTTCAAATTTGTTGGTATGCATTTACGTTTTCATTGGGAACTAAAAAAAATACATAATAACTGAATTATTATAATGCGTATGAAACAGTTGTGTTACGTTGATGGTACAAAGTGCAACACTTTTAAAATTGCACGAAAGAGCCCACCAACAAGGTTATAGACTCATGAGTTGCTGAGTGAAAGGGAAAATGCAGAGGTTCTGGCAGGAGGACTCGGGATGGGAGAGATTGAAGATCATTTTGTTGAGGAAGAAAACGATCTGACACCGGAAAATATAGAGGTAATATGTAATATCTTTGTTAATATAATGTATTTTTGTGCATGAATGTTGGATAAACACATAATGAAGTTTTGAATTACATGTGTATCAGGGATGTTTATGGATGTTAAACAAGTATGTTAACGACATAAACAAAATAAGGAGAGGATTTGAAAGGACTTTGGATGTTGCAATGCAGATGTCCGCGGGGAACAATGAGTTGAATGGGTTAATTGAAAAATATGCCGAAGTTCGGAAGAACCCATCGGTTAGTAACCCATCTAACATAAATGAAACGATGGATAGGATACAAGAAAGAGAAAAAGATGTTCAAAAAGAAAAAGGCGATGTTAGTCTGCATAGCATAGATGATTTTGTTGAGGAATGATCTCATAGTAAAGGAAAAAACCAAGGGGACGATGCTTGAACAGGAACGAAACAAATTGTGGAGTGGGGACCAGAAACACAATGGTTGGCTGTGGAGAGTATTGACAGAGCTTCAGAACCTGGTTTTAACTCTCTCAGAGCCATGATTGGACCATTAACGCATGAAGCTTTTGTAAAAGCAGCTGCTGAAGTTGATCATACTATTGAAAAATCAAAAGCCATGGAAGATCTTGATTATGGTCCAAGTTTTAGTCTCGGTTTGACTCCAGATTTTGCAACAGCGAAGGAAACTTTGGTAACACCAAATGATTCTAAGGACAGTTCAATATTATTTAGTCCAGTTCCTATAAGTTTTTGCCCACCGAGTGGAGTAACAGGTCAATATCAGGGTAAAGAAAAAAGGCAAACATCAATGACTCAAGTAATGAGGTCACCCTTCGAAAAAAGAATTGTGGAAGTTGAACCTAACTATATAGCAGAGGAAACTAAACTCGTTAAGTACCTGTTTCTCATGACTGCATATGATATGTCGTAAGTAATTTATAAAATTAAAATTAATATTATGCATATATGTTATGTGAAATAAAGTGAAGAATATCTTATCATCATTGTTGATTTTGGATGTTAATAGTGAGGTCCTGTTCATGTCAAGATGTGGTAGAAAGTTATCAAGAGACCAGTTGCACGACTTGGGGGAAGAATATGTTCAAAATCACATGTTGGACGCTTGGGCGGTGGTTATGAATTCCATGGAGGAGTATAGAAGCAATGACTCTCCAGTGAGATTGTTTTTACCTACATATGTAGTGGTAAGATTATTTGTGATTAATATTACATCTGTTTGAATTGAAAAAAGTTAATTATATTTAATTAAATGTAATGCAGGACAACAATTTTTTTGATGAGCCATATGATAATGATTGGTTACAAGAATTGGTGCAACATATTGAGAATGCTGCTAGAAATAAGAATGACTTCAAAATTATGAAGAACATCGACCTTGTAAGTATATTTAAATAATTGTATATACTTTTCTTTTTAATAAATTCATATGATGAAATTAGAGTAAGAAGGACCGATACATTGAAAAGTATAGTTATAGATGAACATAATTAGAACAGAGTCTGCAACCTGCGTGTATACTCTCATAAATAAGCATAGATGGTATTACGTGTATAGGTAACTGAATTAGAACATAGTTGCAATGATTAATTGATTAGTTATAGGTGAACTTAATTAGAACATATATGCATTTCCATTCTAAAATTACTACTTTCTAATAATCAAAAAATATGTTTTAGCCTTTTTAACCCATATACAAACACCCTTGTTTAACAACTTTACCATTGTTAATAGAATCATTTATCCATACCCAACCAGCCATGCTCATATCATTATCAATTTTACTGTTCTTAAATCACTATTTTACTACATCTTCTTACTACAAACACCATTGTTAATACATATTCCACCTTTATCATTGTTTTAATGTAAACTCAAACATATATGTACAGAAAACAGTTTACCCAAAGACCCCTATTTAACCGTTATCCAACAAATACAAGAAACTACAACTCAAAAATACCCATATATGCAGTCCCATTATAACATTACTACTTTCTAACAAACTTAAACAAGGTTTTACAAACATCCACATATTTGCAATGATTAATTGATTAGTTATAGGTGAACTTAATTAGATCATATTTTCAATGTTTTGTTGATTACTTATATCTAAACTGAATTAGATGGTATTAAGTGGAGTAGTAATTTTATATGAAATGAATTAGAACATAATTTCAATGTCATAAGACATAAAATTTCATATCGGATGCACGTGATTATCATTAGGATACATATGGTCATGCTTTATGCAATGAAAAAGAACTTTCAATGTTAGTCGACAATGTAATATGTCCGGACTGTCTAATTGACACTTTATTATAATGTAGGGCTTTTTGCCAATCGATAATGCAGGAAATCAATTTCTAATTGCATTTGATATGAAATATGGATCTGTGATAATGTTTGACCAAATAAAGATTGGCAGGAATCCCAAAAGTAAGAAAAAATGAAAGCTTAGTAATATGACTATTGCAGAGATGCACATAAGTACAATTAGTACAACAAATGTATTATTCAAATTAGTAGTATAAAATCATTGAATTTGTAAATTATATTACGATGCTAACCATAAAAATGGTGTACAATGCAGCATTCAGATTTTGGACGATATCTTTTTAATCTATGTCATGTTAAGGCTGGTAACATATTAAAAGCGGAACTGGAGATTGCTGAGTTTGAAGGGCAAACTGCTAAGATCAAAGATTATGCTGGTTCGTTTGTGATGCGTCAGATGGAAACATATATAGGCAAGGGAAAGAGTAAGTGGGCGTGGGGACTAGATGGAAATAAAGCTAAACTTCAAAAGCAAATGGTCGTATTAAGAAAGAAATATGCTACACGTATGCTGTTGAACAAAAACAACTTGTTAATGGGAAACATTAAGTCAAGTATTGAGAAGACTGCAGGAGAAGTGCCAAAAATCCCTTTTATCAAACAGGCGATAAAGGCAAAGTGAATGGAACATAAATTTATCTTGACTTTTGGTTTGTGACTTATTGAATGTCGTGGTGTCAAACATTAAAAAAGTCATATCTGGTGACTTTTGGTTTGTGTCTTTAGATGACTTTGTTTATGACTTTCGCTAGGTTTATTCTGAAATAATTAATAACTGATAACATGTATGTTAAGTTATGATGTTTTTTTTAACGGATTAAGTTATGATGTTTTGGTTTGCGACTTTATGTCGTATTTTTATGACATTCAGTAGGTTTCTTCTGAATAAATTGATAGTTGAGTCTCTATATGGAGTTTGGTTTGTTATGTTTTGGTTTGTGTTTTTTCTATTAATTGGGTACAAAAATTGAAAAACATGCATGCAACATATACAAATTAGAACATGTATATGGTTGATTTAAGTAAAAATGTATAAGGACATAACACCAATGTAAGCTTTGGAATGTATAAAATCATAAATGATTGATTGGTAACAAAGAAATAAATTTCAATACTACTGACCATAGTGTAAAAATTGAAAAACATGTATGCAACGTATAAAAATTATAACATGAATATGGATGATTTAAGTAAAAATATAGAAGGAAATAGCACCAATGTAAGCTTTGGAATGTATACCATCAGAAATATACTTAGCTAACAAAGAAATAAATTCCAATACGACTGACCATACTTTAATACGCTTGACCATAGTAAATATATAGTACCAATATTCCATTGGGAAAACCATGAATGCGCATTAGTAACAAGTAATCAATGGATTCAAACACAAACAAATTCAACTTTTCATTCAACAAAAAAATTAAAAGTTAAGTTAACTAACGGTAAAACAAAAATGTAGTCATATCCATAAAAAACCGTAAATAAAAAAATATAAACAATTTTAACAAAGTTGTTTATTCTTCATCATCTTCATCTGTGCTTTCTTCATCATCACTTCCAACTTCTTCCTGAACTTCATCGGATTCCTCTTCTTCGTTATCCTCGACGTCTTCATCATCATCATCAGAACTTACGCGATCGGGACATCCGTGCATGTTATGACCTTTTTTATGACAAATACTGCATGTCCGCGGTTTGAATGGAACTTTCCTTGACGTTCTTTGTTTTTACTGCTTTCCCCTTTTCATCCGCACGTTTTATTCTGTTAAAGCCTTTGTTGCTAGCTTTTTTTAGATTCTTGATATAAAGTATTTTAGGTACAATAACACCAAGTAAATCCGCATACAGTATTAACCATGTCACACATGCTTCATGGCTTACAAATCAAACAAAACATATAGCAGTATGATTGGATACTAAGTACACGCAGCAGATCCGGGACCACGCAAACAAAACCTTACCCCATGTATAATAAACCAAACGTCCATATGCATGTATACAAATACGATATACCACGTCCTACCCAAATAATATCCACCAATTAGATGAGTCAAAACCCCATGTGTGGACCAACAGTGTAAATACGCGAGGACCAGAATTAACTTCGATATCAATAACCAGTACTATCCATGTATAACCAGTACTAATAATATACAGTAACTTTGATAGCCCCACTTCAAGTCAGATGCAAAATCAATTTATAACACCATGAGAAAACGACAGCCAATCAAATATAATAATTCATGTATACCCAAACGACAAGAAAGCAACCCCACTTTCAAACGAATCTTGGACAATTTTTTAACAAAATCGAAGGAATGAATTAATAATTCATATGATTTATTAAATCGCGATAGAAGATATTAATGTCAAAAGTATTCGACCAATTTGTTCTTGAATAATGAATGCCACTGACCAATTCAATAATAAAAGCCACCGACCCTCATTATAATACGAATATCAAAACAGTCCCACGCGTCACAACAGTACGAGGTAATCAACTTTTCAATAAAACGACAATAAACGACAAACCAATAATATTGAATTTGAGATCCATATGGTCCCACTATTGGAACCCTCCCTATGGATGTGACTCCATAGTGAATATTCCTTTTGTCTCCTTATTTTTCCAAAGACAACGCAGCTTTTTGTCGCATGCTGTGTATTTCGACAGCTTTTAAGCTGCCATTTATTAAACTTTATATTTACAGCCCGCATTTTCGTGTTTATAGCTTTTGATATAAACAAAATTATAAAATTAAAAAAAATAAAAAAAAAAAAAAAACAAAAAACTAGGGGGGTCCTAATAAAAACTAGGGGTCCTAATAACTCACCTCATCCATAATTACATTGATATTAATTGGTACGAGGTTACCTCTTTTCTTTTCTCTTAGTATTGGTCTTGATCAGGCACCAAAAACAGAATTTCGACCCATCTTTTCTCCACAAAATTGACATCAAAAACCTTGAATAAACCTTAGATATCATGAGCCCCCGCTCTGATACCAATTGTTAAATATCGTTTAAGCCCATCTAGGATATCGTAACAATGATTTGCATAGCGGAATAAAAGCATAAGAATCAAAGTTACTTCAAGGTTTTCTTTATTCACTATAATAAACTAATACATAGACTAACTAATAATCTAACTAATGTGTACACACACGCTGTAACACCCCCAAAATACAGTAGCGGAAGATTGTGTCACTGGGGTGCTACTTCATAATACAAAGTACAAGTTTTAAAAAATGACCTCTAAATGAGACGTTTTGAAAAGTTACCATTCGATTAATGAAATCAGAGTTACAAACAATGAGGTCCCAAAGTATAATACATAAATGTTTACAAAATGTTTTGAATGGTAAATACGAATGTATAAAGTCTTCAAAACATGTCGTGCGACTCTATGCTTCAAACTCTAGCTATCGCCTTATGACCTGAGATAAACATGCTAAAAAGTGTCAACACAATTAAACGAGTAAAAGTGGGGCTACGAACTAACGGTAATCCGTAAAATTTTACAGTACTTGTGAATGTAAATGAAAATAGTTGAGCATGTATCTCCCCCAAAAGTATTTCAAAACGTATAAATGTAGGGGCTATGAAACTCACAGTAATCCTTAAAAGTTTAGAGTACTTGTGAAATTAAATGAAAATAGTTGAGCATGTATCTTCCCCAAAAGTAATTCAAAACATATAAAAGTAGGGGCTATGAAACTCACCTTAATAAATGTGATATCAAATGTATAACGAATCGATGGATAAGCCGAGAAACCTCTACGCGCAACCTAGAATATGATGTTGTGTCTTAGGTTCTGAAATATCGATGTGAATGTATAAACATGCCTTATATAGTTATTACATCAATTATGATTGGATACTTAACATTTGTGAAGTCGTATAAGTGTTTACGTTTCGTTTATTTAAGTTTTCCCCATCTAAATCTACACGTTATTTCTAAACCGTAATTGATCACGATTCGGTTTTAATGTCCTCGGAAAGGTAATTGAATGTGCTAAATAGATTAGTGGGCCCCATCGCCCTAGAAATTATTTAACTAATGTGAACTTACCAATTTACCCTTGATATACTAGTTATTTCAATCAAGAACAAACCTGCTCTCACGGTTTTGGTCATAAGTCGAGTTCTACAACTCGTTTAATGCACGCCAAGTGGCCACGCTCAAGTTAGGGTGTTAGCTAAAACTTTTATTCTTTGACTAAGAAGGGGTTATATGCAATTTTTATGAGTTTTAGTCGTTTAAAATCTGTTACTCAGTTTTGGACACGTTTAGCCGTTTTGGCTCTAGTTTATTCATCGGGATTAGTTACGGCACGAGCCACCTGGCGAAACGACCACAAGACATAGATCTATAATCCTATGTAATTACTTAACTTTCTCAGTCCACGAAGTTTACCCAGAATTTACATTTACAGTCCTTGTCCAGTTTTTGTGTTGCAAATCTAGTCCTTTCGACGGTTTCTAGTGTTTTAGTCCATTTATCCAAGTACAATCAAGTATAATAAGCATATAGAACATATTAATATATGAAATACTAGTATTTACTGAAATCAAAGGTAAGTATAGTAGTTTGCTTACAATCCTTGTGATGAATACTAACAAGAAACAAGAACTAGGACACTAAAACCTAAATCCTTCCAATATGAACCCGAGCTTCCAAATCCTTAACACACCTTGCTAACCCTTGCTAGGCTTGATCTAAACTTGTAAGAACACTTCTAACTAAGCCCTTTTCATCTTGTATAGCTCCTAATCTAACCATGGAATCACCAAACAAACTCTTGAATCATGTAGGGAATAACTAGGACTTGAACTTTGATATATAACTTGTAGTTTGAAGATTAAAGAATCATGGTGCTAGGGATTGCGAAGTGAATGACCAATTAAAGGAAAAGAGAGAGTTTTTATAAGTTTATCTTGATCTTTTATGTTCTTATGAGTCATAAAACAATTATATAATCTTGAAATACTTAGTTGTTAAGTTTACTTAAACATGTATAAGTATTCCTTTGTAAGTTTCCTAGTCTTATCTTGATGACACATATACAAACACCCCATGTGGTATAAAATTTCGTTCTATGCCTATCTTGGATGACTAGATATGAGTTTTGATAATATCTTGCTTTTACGGAGTGAGGTTTGGTCCCGTCAATCGCTTACCGTAAGTCGAGTCACGAAACTTAAAACCGGGTATCTTAAAAATATGAAACTTATAAAAATATTAAAACTTATTAATATAACCTATCTTAGCATATTAAATGAGTGATAAGTTTGACGGAGCACGTAAACGCTGTTAAAGCCTAGAACGGTAAGATATTTAAGAAGAGAATTTCAACTTGGCTTCTCTTAGTGAGATATTTTGAAGATATTTAACTAGGTATTATCTAAATAATATCTAGTTGATGACTAGGTATATAACTTGACAACGTAAATAAAAATGTATTTGTCAAAAGGCGGTGCGGGTATCGGGAGTGAATAGTAAAAGTGAATAGTGAAAATGAATAGTAAAAATGAATAGTAACCCAAAAATGCGAATTGTTACACACGCATTTTTCTAGACGACTCTCATTGAGAGTTCTATGTTTCTGGATACTAAAAACCTATTTCCATGCCTCTCTTTATAAACTAGAGAGTTAGGGTTACAAATACTACTAGGGACTAGATAATAAATACTTCTTTAACAAATAGGTCCCTTGTCTTTAGTTTGTCTTCAATAGTCCTTTATCTTTCGCGTATTTTGTCATATCAACTCAATTATAATTCCCAACAATATGTATCCTGTGTTTTTTAATGATGATGGAACGGGTAGGTTTACGTCTTTTTTTGTTTTCCTTGGTTCCTTTTCCCTTTTAGTTTTTTAACTTGTTTCATCTTCTTGCAGTGATGGATTGGACTGATTATATTCAGTGTCCCGATCCTATGAAAGTGAGAATGGTTGGGCGTAATCACCGTGAGGGGGAACCCATGATTTTAGAGGCCAATATTCGGGGTACCGTTCCGCTCCTCCCTATTGCTCCTCCTTTTACTGATATTGAGTAGGAGGTATTAATGATCTTTTCAGGTCTGAAGGTGTCGGTGCTATTGCTGGGGGTGGACCATCCTTGGAAGCTACTTCTTTAGCTACTGAAGACACCACTTCTGGTCCTTTACTGAAGATGAAGGAGAACCCTTTCTCACCAGATGATGGCACATCTTCTAATCCTGTGAAGAGGCTATGCCGCAACTCTTCCCAAGGTCTTTCTATTGGTAGTACACATGCCTCTAGTTTTCAAGGTTTGTTAGATGGTAGCATTCTAGATGCTGAGATTGGTTTTACAGCTGCTCAGACGTTACCCTTTTATTACATCCTCCATTTCGACGACACCCGAGCGTGAGGTTGAGCTTTCTGCTGACTCTTCTGTCGGGCATAAGTCGTGTTTCATTGGTCATGTTCAAAGGTTTTTCATTTCTTCAGATTCTTCTTCTGATTGCAGTACCTTTGTTGCCGGAGCTGAGGTTACCTCTTTTACCGTGTCCGACATCGCCTCGAGATTCATGCCACTAACATTGTTACTACGGTGTCCATTCATGTTTCAACTCTAAGGGGTGATTTTCCCAACCCCCTCCCCTTCCTTGGTGGTTCATCCTCAGGTGGCCGTCCTGATCAAGATGTCGGGGGTTTTTCGAGTTACTATGCTGGTGAACCTTTAACCGATGACATTTGTGCTGTTATTGACCTTGACCCTTTGCAGCTACAGGAACGTTATCTTCCGAGCTGGAAAGTGCTTAATAGGTCTCTTTTGGATAACCCTTCAGACTGCCGTGAGGTTGTTGACGGAGTCGCTCCTCCTAAGCTCTTTGCTTCCCTTTGTGAAATGGATTATGACCGTTTGCTTTCAGAGTTCAATATCTTGTTAGCTCGCCAGTTGTGCTTTGGTTCTGAGGTTCGTATGCGTGCGGAGCATGATCTTCGGGAGAGGAAGAGGTTGTTTGACAAGTGCAACCAATAGGCTGGTTTATTAGAAGATAAGCGTAGTGAAATTCTAGGCTGGAGTCTAGATTATTGTTGATGGAAGCTGAAGCTTCGGAAGCACTGCGCGTCAGTGGTCGTGTGTCCCTTCTTGAAGTCGTTGGGAAAGAGAATATGATCCTGCTTGCGAAGGTTAAAGAACTTGAATCTTGCGTTGCTAATAAAGACAATGAGCTTATGCAGTTGCGATGTGCGTCTTCGTCTTTGAAGTCCCACAATGATGATCTTGCTAGACAGGTTTGTCTTCTAGATATTTATCTTTTCTTGCTTTTCTTTTTTACTGAAAATATTTATTTCTAGGTACGGGGTTTGGAGGGTGAATGTTCTAGTCTTCGTTCTCAGATAGTAGATTTTGATCGCCTGAAAGAGCTTTGCGTTAAGGTTGCTCTTTACCTGGAGAAGAAACTCCATCCTTGTTCGTTTGTTGTCGTATCGGTTCACAGATGGCTTTTACCGAAGGCCTTAAGTTTGCAATATCCAAGTGCTAGGATTTGCCTGATTATCTGGGACTTTGAGAGTGGCTTTCATCCGTGCTATTGAGAAGGGAATACAAGATGGGCTTATTGCCGGCCATCACCACGGCAAGGAGCGTACAAAACTTTTGGATGTAGATGCTCATAATTCTTCTGCCGAGGCTGATTATAAGGATGTTGTTTAGAAGCTTCGCGATGTTCAATTTCCCTTATTGTCTTCTTTGGAAAATATTAAGGATGGGCATCGAAGATATTATGGGTTTGCTTCATCATGAGGCCTCTGTCTCTAGCACTTCTCGTACTGTTGATTCTCGATTTTGTTTGGGGCAGCTAACCGTTCATGTTCACCATCCCGGGAATCCTTCCCTGGTAGATGAGTCTTCCCTGTCAGTTTTCGTTAATTCTTTCTTCGAAAGAGCTAGGAAGATAAGGGAGGGTGCCCTTTATGATTGGATAGCTCTTGCGGATATATGAGATTCCTTAATTGACCCCTTATCTGTGAATACTTTTATGGGTATGGCTTATACGTCAGGTTCCGTTCAAGCTTCTAATGTAGCCACTGTTGCCCTGTCAATTCCTTCCTGCTCTGCTCCTCTTTCCGTGTCTAATTATGAGATGTCAAGTGTGCTTGAGCAAGGTGATAAATTTGATGACACGAGTGATAACGCCACACGCCGTTCGGGTCAAAGGAACTTCCTTTTCTTCGAGCAAGTTTTATAACACCCAGGCAAGTGAACCTAATCGCTGTAGTGTAGTAATTAGGGTAAGCCACGGTATTGATATCGTTCTCTGGGGAATAGGAATGCTAGTAGGAGTTACTACGCTAAGGTTAAGGTTGAGGAAGATTATTTTGTATTTTTATATTTTATGAAATGGAAAGGTACTAATCTCGGTATTGATTTGGGAGGTTGGTATTTCACCGATTACTCTACTATTATCTAATTATCTAAACTAAGGTTGTGGGAGTCTATGTCTAATTAATGTGTGCTCGTATGATAGTTTAAAGATGTGTTTACTTAGTTGTATTACCTCCTTAATTATCTCCTATCGATGGTTGAGTGTCACGCCTTATTCCTAGTTGCGTTGTGTTTCTAAAGTTGTAGGTATGCGCTTTCTCCCAACTCTTTGAACTTACCAAAGGGTCTTGTCTACAAAACCACGAGATTATAGACTCTACCTAAGGCACTCTTCGGATGTTTTAGCCTACAATCACTCTGTAATCATACTCTAAGGTTCACAAAGATGAATCAAGCATTAGTACACAACGAATGACCTATCGCATTACTAGATCATTAATCAACTAAGATAAGAAACAACCAATCAATATTCAATAATTAAGTTTCATACTTCCTAAGCAAACACACAAATAAATTAGCCGGACATGGAGAACATGTAAGCATACACACAAATAATCAAAGACATAATTGAATTAATGAAGCAAAGACTTATCTTTGTGTAAGATAGGGTTAAAAACCCTAAATATCGTATAAGACACCTTAGGTTCAGTTTTAGGTTTTACCCAAAGACTCTCCACTCAAAGACCGAAAAATTCGGATTCTATATATAAGATTACACCGCATGACGGCGCCACCTTATGTTTAGTGACGCCGTGTCGCCGCCATTGTGGTTTCGCTTGGCCACGTTAACCTTGCGACGGCGCCACCTTATGTCCGTGACGCCGTCCTCTTCACTTATGACGCCGTCTCGATCGCATCTAGGCCGCCCGAGTAGCGACGGCCACTCTTTCACAACCAGACGCCGCCTCTTGAAAACACGAGTTTTGAGTTCGACCACAATAATTCTCCGACGCGCGCAAATAACTCCCGACGCCGCCGCTTCTACATTCACGATCGTGAGTGTCTCGATTTCGACTTTGGCCATTTTCTTCATATATTCGCGCTTTTCGTCCAAATAAGTGCCATTCCAAAGATTTTGCCTTCACGAGACCTAAAAAGTGAAAAGGAACGATATTAAGCAATAACGGATACAAAAGTGATCAAATAAGGACTTAAACGACCCTCAAATGGTACCTTTAAAACCTTATCAAATATCCCTACACTTGTTATTTGCTTGTCCTCAAGCAAATGTGCTTTTAGCCAATTAATTTATAAGTTAGGGGTCATTCAAGATTAATTCAAAATGGTCCACAACACATATAAGCCCCAAGAAAGTCATAACAAGCACGGAATTACATACTAGCACCTCACATGGGGTGTTTGGATACTCACATCTCTCTCGTGTGTATAAATGAAATATAACAATATAGGAAATGGAAGATAAACACTCATTAACCGGTCCTAGTACATAGATTACCATAGGCTTGAGAATAGATCAAACCTCCATCGCTTGGCGAAGCACCTAGGAAAGACTATCAAAGAGGTCTTTAAAGGGTTGTAACGTTAGGCTTACGGTAGGAAATAAGGGTTTGGTGGGATAGGCTATTTAGTGGTGGTAAGTCAAAAATCTTTATGTTACCTCGTGATATGAAGAATGGCGCTAAGCCAAGACTCGACACTCTAAACTCTAGATAACTCAAATAAACAAACATAAATTTAAAAGATAGATGTAGGATGGTTTTTTTTTTTTTTTTTTTTTTTTTTTTTTTTTTATCACTCTATTTTTTTTTCTTCTCTTTTCTATTTTTTTTCGATTTTTTTTTTTTTTTTTTTTTTTTTCATAAACTTTTACTCTACCATCCTTTACGATAACATCAAAATACTAGGGATTTACAGGCACATCCCTACACTTGAGTTTTTATTATTCTAACACTAATTTGACCCGATTTGACAAGATCAAAACACTTGGGGTACATTATTACGTAAACAAAGGGAATTTGAATTTAACGTTCCCTTCCCGTAATTTCATAAACTTTAACTTTTCCATGAATCCCAATCATCCCAAAACTGTATACAAAGGATATGACTCGACTTAGCAACTTATGCAAGCAACTAGATAATTGAACTAAGGGTTTAGGGTGATAACAAACATTTGCACTAAAAGTGAGTGCATAAGGGGTAGGCTAAGGCGATTTGGGTGTATATTTGGGGTGGGGGTAAACAATGTTTTCATTGATATTCCGAAAACCGAAATATCACGAGAACCGCGAAAAGGATAGGCTCGAGGGGTTAACTAGGGTATCGTACTAAAGATGAGTACAACGCAAAGGGTGTGGGGAATTACTCAACCGATGTGGAAGAAGTAATTATATTACGTGTATCAAACAAGGGTTTATCCTAATGCCTCTTATCATTTAGTTATTCCTAACTACACAAGTGTAGTCTCACTTGCGATCTCGAATGCATCACAAAACAAGTTCTAGAATCTAATATACTACCGGTTCACACTCTAAGCATTAAAGATGAATGCTTTAATTCCTACTAATCTAAGGCGATCCTCACATTTTGGGTGGAATTTGGGTGGTAAGGGTTTTGTGCTAGTCATATAACTTCCTATCCATGAGACGCTTTTGTTAAGACTAATGGCCCACTCCTATATGTCATAAAAATTTTAAATTTGGTGCCAAAATTACCCTAACCGACATTTTCTCATGGTTTATTACACAATCACAATTGACAAAGCAAATAGTCAAGGATAAGCATAGTTTCAAAGTTCCTGCTTATTTTCCTCCCTACACTTAAACCGAACATTGTCCCCAATGTTCCCGAAAGTATCAAAGTTATGATAAAGAAGGTGATTAAAACGAAGAAACTAATACTCCCCGATTAGCTCGGTAGGATCCGTAAAGTGGTGGTTAAATTCTTTTCAAGAAGAATTATTGCGTGAAAAGCTCCTTCCAATCTTATGTAACTTCTTCTTGACAAACTAAACCGCACACTTGAAGAAAACAAACGAAACCTTCGCGAAAATCGTGGTAATAATATATATAAGACTCGATTTAAACTAGGATATAATGCTTGTGGAATGGATGTTTACTGAATTTCTAAGAAAATTAAGACCGGAAAATTCCAAAATTTATAAGTAGCTCGAAAACGAGAAAAGTAATCGATGTTTTACTCCTTCTCGACGCCGTCAGTTGCAATCTGGACGCCGTCAAAGTTATCCTGACAAAACCGGGTCCGCGATTTTCCGAAAAATTTCGGAAAATTTACATCTTTATAACTGAAAAATTTCGCAAAACATTCATTATGACTCGATACAAGCATTTGACTCAAACAAACAAACATATATATCTTTTAATTAATTGTTATTCTCATGTTTACGCTTTTGAAAACGTGTGTAATCCTCCCTACACTTATCCCTTATGTAAAATACCTTTATATGTAATTAAGACGGTTAAAACAAAATAAAGCATTTTACAAATTTAAACATGAGGATAAACAATTAATAAAAGATATATGACACTAACAAGCAAACAATTAAGCATGGGTTGCCTCCCACGAAGCGCTTTTCTTTATTTAAGAGTCTTGTAGCTAGACTCGTAGTCGTGCTCCTACGCTTTCTCACCATCGCCCTCTTGACTCTTTTTTCCCTTCATCGAAAGGGTGTAGACGCTTTATGCTCACTGCATTCCTTGCCAATGTCACAATTATGGCTACGGTTTTATCCTTTAAATTGGTCTCCTTAACTCGTGAAAGGCCCAAACCATCTTGGTTTACTTCTTCCTCGTAATGCCCTTATCCGGGACCTATACAAGAGCACTTTTCTCCCTTTATAAATTCCTTAGGTTCTTTTGTACCTTAGGTAATGAGGTAGGATTGCTTCTTAACTTTTATCGGTTTCCATAATGTTGCATACAATCCTTGAACCATAAAGTCTCTAAGCCATTTTCCCAATCATTCTTCTTCTTTAACATTGTTATCCGGCTTTTCGATTTCCACCAAGAATCATTTCCATGATCTTAAGAGGATATCGTGGGACAATGGGTATTCTAGCGCACCCTTCCGCTGAGTATCATGATGCCTTCTCCGCATTTAATGGTTGCCTTGGCGGTGGCCGTGAATGGCGTCCCAAGAATGAGAGGTACGTTTTCATCTTTCTCAACATCAATGATCACGAAATCCATCGGATAAACGATGTTAGCTACCTCAATTAGAACATCAACAGCGATTCCAACGGATGAACATAAGTATGATTAGCTAGGAAAGTCTAAGGTCGGTTTTTGCCGGTTTCTCATTAGTTAGCTTATTATAGATTGACAATGGCATTATGTTCACATCGGTCCCTTGATCGCCAAGGCATTTATATTGTCCATGTCACCGATGTTAACCGGTATCACGAAATTCCCGTGGTGTTTCGTTTTCTTGTTAACGGTTTTTATGACCAACTCATACAGAGGTTCCATAGGTAAAGCATCGTATTCTTCTTCCGCTATTTTTCCTTCAAGAGCATCCCTAAGAACTTCATTGTACCTAAAGTTGTTAACTTGGTTTGCAATGGTTTTCTTGTTAATTTCATGCTTAGGTAGTACTCAATGGTCTCGTGTTCATCATTAGGCATGGACTCATCCTTCGTGCTTTCCTCAAGATTCCACATCTCAACCCTTGCATTCTCGTGCATGATGGAAACGGCGTTATTTAATGAAGTGGGAGGGCAATCATTGCTTCTTCGAGCACTTTTTCGAGCCCTTGTTTTGGTAAATTCAATTACCAAATCCATCATTTCTTTCATTTTGCTTGCATTTCTCTCTCGCCTATAAACCTCCTCTTCAAATTTGGCTAATCTCTCTGTATGAGCTGCCATATACTCCCTCATTTGATCTTTGAAGCTTGGTGAAAGTGGTATTGGGAAGTAGAACGGAAGCGCCTATGAATTTGGGTTTTGCTCGCGACTTGGAGATTCCGAAAGAGGTGTGGAGTGGTTGGTGGAGTGGGCGGATTTGACGATCTCGAGGAATCGCCTTTCCATAAGATAATCAATTCCTTCTCGATGGCACTCAATTGCTCTTCGAGTGTATCGAGATTCGGGAGGAGTGGATATGGCATTAACTACGTTAATCGGAGTTTCGGAGATTCACCCAATCTTCGTAGTTTTGATCGGCGAAGTTCCTCTATGATATCCCAAGATTGCTCGCATTAAAGTCGCCGAGTCTTCCACCGGCACCGATCAATGGATCGTCGAGTGATGAAATCGGTATGATCATAGAAGATTTGATTTGAAGCCAAAGATCAATGCCATGGTGTGGAAGTCACGGAGTAATTCCTTAAATCGAGTCCATGCTTTGTAAAGAGACTCACCTTGAGCCGCTGAATGTCAAGATGTCTCGCCTAAGCTTAGTGGTTCTCCCGTGGGAAAAATTGAGCAAGGAAGCGAGAAGTAAGATCATCCCAACTTGAGATGGAGCCGGCGAGAAGTCGCTCAAGCCAATTACTAGCTTGGTCCCGTGAGAGAATTGGAAGAGACGCAGCGTGGTCTCCCGAGTAGTAGCATCAAGGTCGATGGAATCGACGATTTTGAGGAAATCCTCAGATGCTTGATTTGGATCTTCGAACGAAGTCCATGGAATGCACATCCGCTTTGCACCAACCGGATGGTGTCGGATCGCAGGCCGTAGTTTGGGCTTGGTCGGGAGCTCAATGGTGTTCCTATAGCCTAAGTGGCTTGGTCTGAGTATTCACCAAGAGTACGGGATCTTGGTGGGTCATTTGGTGGTGGGTTGATGAATGGAAGTGGGTTATCACCTTCCATGATGAAAAGTGATGGAATTACTAACAAAGGTCACGAAGAAGGGGATAGACTAAGAGAAATCTAAAATGAGAAAAAGTTTACTTGATAGGAATCAAGCAAAGAAACCTAAACGAGGTGGACTACTAACTAGCTATTCTATTTCCCAACGCGCCAAAAACTTGATAACGCCACACGCGCCGCTCGGGGTCAAAGGAACTTCCTTTTCTTCGAGCAAGTTTTATAACACCCTAGGCAAAGTGAACCTAATCGTTGTAGTGTAGTAATTAGGGTAAGCCACGGGTATTGATATCGCTCTCTGGGGAATAGGAATGCTAGTAGGAGTTACTACGCTAAGGTTAAGGTTGAGGAAGATTATTTTGTATTTTTATATTTTATGAAATGGAAAGGTACGAATCTCGGTATTGGATTTGGGGGTTGGTATTTCTACCGATTACTCTACTATTATCTAATTATCTAAACTAAGGTTGTGGAGTCTATGTCTAATTAATGTGTGCTCGTATGATAGTTTAAAGATGTGTTTACTTAGTTTGTATTACTCCTTAATTATCTCCTATTGATGGTTGAGTGTCACGCCTTATTCCTAGTTGCGTTGTGTTTCTAAAGTTGTAGGTATGCGTTTCTCCCTAACTCTTTGAACTTACCAAAGGGTCTTGTCTACAAATCCACGAGAGATTATAGACTCTACCTAAGGCACTCTTCGGATGTTTTAGCCTACAATCACTCGTGTAATCATACTCTAAGGTTCACAAAGATGAATCAAGCATTATACACAACGAATGACCTATCGCATTACTAGATCATTAATCAACTAAGATAAGAAACAACCAATCAATATTCAATAATTAAGTTTCATACTTCCTAAGCAAACACACAAATAAATTAGCCGGACATGGAGAACATGCAAGCATACACACAAATAATCAAAGACATAATTGAATTAATGAAGCAAAGACTTATCTTGGTGTAAGATAGGGTTAAAACCCTAAAATCTTGTACAAGACGCCTTAGGTTCGGTTTTAGGTTTTACCCAAAGACTCTCCACCAAAGACCGAAAAATTCGGATTCTATATATAAGATTACAATTGCGACGGCCACCTTATGTTTAGTGACGCGCCGTGTCGCCGCCATTAGGGTTTCGTCTTGGCCACGTTAACCTTGCGACGGCGCCACCTTATGTCCGTGACGCCGTCCTCTTCACTTATGACGCCGTTCGGATCGCATCTAGGCCGTCCGAGTAGCGACGGCCTACTCTTTTCACAACTAGACGCGTCTCTTGAAAACACGAGTTTTGAGTTCGACCGTCACAATAATTCTCCGACAGCCGCAAATAACTCCCGACGCCGCTTTCTACATTCAGCGATCGTGAGTGTCTCGATTTCGACTTTGGCCATTTTCTTCATATATTCGCGCTTTTCGTCCAAATAAGTGCCATTCCAAAGATTTTGCCTTCACGAGACCTAAAAAGTGAAAAGGAACGATATTAAGCAATAACGGATACAAAAGTGATCAAATAAGGACTTAAACGACCCTCAAATGGTACCTTTAAAACCTTATCAACGAGTATAGGTGTTTCTGAGCAATCTGGGGCGGGCCCTGTCGTGGAGTCAAATACTCCTGACCAAGCTTAATGTGGTCTTGATTGTGCTTTGCACAACATTTTTTTGGTTTTACCGATTTTATGGCCGTGTATGTACGACATTTTTGTTTTTAGATTGTGTCTATCATATGTAATTTTGTTTTTATAACTTTTTAGTTGGTGCTATTCTAATCTTTACACTGGTGTGCTTATTATAATAGTCTTAGCTGAATATTTGTGGGTTATTCGCCCGATATAGGACTTGCAACATCTCTTATGTATCTTGAGCAAATTTTGAGGTTACTCAACCTATTGTTATTCGGAATAACGTTTCATGGGTCGTGCCCAAATTTATGCGCGTCTTATTTACATGTGTCGTAACTTCTTTAAAGTAAAAAAGGAACAGTTAGAAAAATTTTAAGTAAAAGTTGGTGAAGGTAGCTAAGATTCACATTTTTCATTCATAATTCTAAAACATTACAATATATAAAAGGAAAAATTAAAATATCAACCCCCCTCTACGAAGTTCGCAGGAGGTGGGCTGCTTACATTTGATGGATATAACGTCTCTTAAGGTTGCAGACATTCCATGTCCGCAGAATTGGGTTTCCTGCACAGTCTTTTAGCTTGTATGCGCCTTTTCCTAATGCTTCCGTGACTTCGTAAGGTCCTTCCCACTTAGGTCTCAGCTTCCATCCTTCCTCCGCATGGCTTGCATCATTGCTGCGGTGTACCAAGTATCCTGGCTTGAAGCTTATGTTGCGGACTCTAGAATTGTAATATTTTTCCATTTTAGCTTTGCTTTTTGCTTCGCGTATTGCAGCTTGCTCCCTTCTCTCTTCTAGAAGGTCCAAATTCATTTCCAAGGCCTCATCGTTTTCTCCTACATCTACCTCCGCTGTCTTCCATGTGGGCATTCCTATTTCGGCAGGGATGGCAGCCTCTATTTCGTATGTCAAATAGAATGGGGTGTCTCCGTTGCTTGATTTAATCATCGTACAATGTGCCCATAGGACATGCGATAGTTCCTCCATCCAATTCTTGCTCCTTTCTTCTAATCGAGCTTTTATTCCTTCCCCTAGACTCATGTTCGCTCTTTCAACCTGTCCATTTGCTTGTGGATGCTTAACGGAAGTGAAATGTTGTTGTATATTCAGTTTTTCGCACCAATCTTTGAATGGGTTATCTCGGAATTGCTTTCCGTTATAAGATATTATTTCTCCGGGGAGTCCGAATCTGCATACTATATTTTCCCACACAAACTTTTTAATTTGGTTTCCCGTAATAGTGGCAACTAGCCTCGCTTCTATCCACTTGGTGAAGTAGTCTATTGCCACTATGAGGAATTTGACTTTTTCGGGCCCTTCCGGGAAGGGTCCAGCAATGTCGATTCCCCATTTGTAGAATGGCCACGGGAAGTGATTGGGGTTAATTTTTCTTGTGGATGCCTTGGGACTGGCTTGTGTACTTGGCAGTCTTTGCATGCTAGTATCAGCTTCCATGCATCCTTGTGCATGGTGGGCCAATAGTATTCGGTTCGCAAGGCTCTGGCCACTACAGACCTTGTTCCGGCATGCATGCTGCAAGATCCTTCATGAATCTCCCTTAGTACATAATTTACCTGGAGGTGTCCTACGCAATGTAACCATGGTCTGAGAAAAGACTTCTTGTAAAGCGTCCCATTGAGAGTATCTCCTTTGTCAGGTATTCATATATCAGAGTCATCCAGGTGTATCCCTCTTCTTCCACTATTGCGAGAACTGCTACTTCTTCTATTGACTTTTGATTGAGTTCTTCAACTACCACTTGTTTTTTCAGATGTGCGAAGCTGATAGATGCCATCTTGCTTAAAGCATCTGCCTTCTAGTTTTCGCTTCGAGGAACTTGCTTGATAGACAACATCCGAAAATTACTTAAGAGCGCCCTTAATTTCTCTAGGTATTGAATCATTCTTGATTCCTTAGCTATGTACGTTCCGTTAACTTGATTAGCTACAAGTCTCGAATCCACATTTTCTTGAAAGTTTTTTATTCCTATTTGTTCTACTATTCTTAGCCCAGCTATCAGAGCTTGTTAGGATCGAATATTTGGGTGATATGATGAATCGGGAGGTCTTAGAAGATGGAAGAACACCATCTTCAAGTTAGAGATAGAAACTAGAGAGAGAAGGGAAACTAGTGTGTGTATTATTAAGGAAAATGAAAAGCTTACACTAAGAGTCTCACCCTCCTAGGAAAGTCTAGGAGGGTATTTATACCTAAACACATACAACTATGGCAAATTGACCTAACAAACCCATGTGTTTAAGCTAACAAAGATAGAAAATATAATCCCTTCAATGTCGTTCCATTTACGAGTTAGGAGCGATTCCAACAATCTTCCCCCAATGGGACGACATAAGGGATTACTTACAACATTTACTACAAATATAGAAAACAAATAAAGAACGGTCTTCATAAGCTCTTCAAGTGTCGAGGATGATGAAAGTTTACGCTTTTGTCTTCTTCTTGTACCTCGACTGAGAACCATTTTCTTCACTTGTAGGAAAATTATGTAATATGCATAAATTTGATTAACTTCCCCAATTCATGTTGCATGTCCTTAGCGACTTATTCAGACACTCCTTTTGGCGAAGTTTCAATCACTTCCCCAAACCGACAACCGCCTTCACAGATTCAAAACATTGATGTAGAAAACATTTCAGAATTTTGAAGTTTTCAAGACGCAATGAATTTGTAGATGAGCAAGAAACCACACAAGGTAACTGACTTATTATGGAAAGTCCGTTCGGGGTAACATGCAAGAAATCAACAAGATCTTCTTACGTATGTAGATGCTTTACACTAAACAAACCGCGAAAGGCGAAATGAAGCGACTTCCCCCTAAATGTTGCGGTCTATCGGAATAATAGTTACTTGTGAATATGCAATTACTTGATAAAAATGACCGTGTGTGAGGCATCATAACATCATATTTAGGTAACTTCACACACGATAACTCTGTGAACGTGAGACGATAACACCAACTTGAGAAATTTGAACTACAGATCGTCTCATTTCTTCCCCCTGATTGAAGAAATTCATGAAAGGAGAGGGTTTTCGAAAAAAAATTGAAGAAACAGGACCCCGTACAACTCTCTTCCCCCCGATGTTTTCAATGAATTAGAATCATACACCATGTATGTTGATGATGAATTGGAGACTGCGAAACCATGTATGTCCAGTTAATCGAACAATTGTGAAGTACCATAAATATCTCGTGAGAATCAACTGCTGATAAAACTTCTCTACATGTGTATGCTCTTCTCAGCTAACTCTTTTCCAACCCCATTATCATTCTGACGGCTTTTTTTAGTGATTACTGATGGAGAAAAACCCAATATGACGAATTTGAGACTGAAGTAAAATAACCCGAACTTGTGACTTAAACTTGCACTATTGTCAGACGAAGAACCCTTTTTCTTACTACCATCGAAAAAGGGTAAACTTAAAGTTTCTCAAATTATCCACACCTTAGTGTGACACTTGAGCACAACAACGTAACTCCTTAAAAGTGATAGTTATAAGCTGTGAGCACAACAACGTAACTCCTTACATCAGGTCAACTAGACAACTCAAGTCTTTGTCATTCGTAACGGTTAAAGCTCGAACAAGGATCTCGAAGAATCATGCATCCAACCAACCCCGATATCTTCAGATACTAAGTACACGTACCCGTGATATCCCACTTCAACCACAAATAAATAATAAAGAATTAACTCCGTAATCACATCTTGCGGTTAAACGCTCAAAACTAGCCTTCATTAACGGTTAAAATGAACTATGATAATGGTTTCCCGATTCTTGTCAAAAAAATGTATCCTCGTGAAAAAATTTATCATACCAAAATACCACTTCTTGTACCAATGATTATACCAAATATTAACACTTTGTATTTCAAAATACATTTGTATAATTAAAATTCATCCCAATGTGTCATTTATGATATAACCATTTTGAATCCAAGAGCCAAATCCAATTAGCCTTTTAAATCCAATATAGTTCAAAAACCTCTTCATTGTCCGGATCCAACCCCATCCAGAATGCTTCCAATGTGTTGATAAAATTGTTGTTGTTGTTGAGGATACTCTTGAGGAAAGTTGTTAGAGTATGGTGGTTGAGACATCTTGAAACTTGTGTTGATGATTGATCTTTGTAGTCGAATGAAACTTTGAGTTTGTTGATGAAGTAACCTTAAGTGTAGAAACCAGCTTATGCGTAGAAATACCCTTACACGTAATACCCAACTTACGTGTAGACTTGAGAAAAACTTAGCTTAGGCGTAAACCAAAGACTTAGTAGTAGAAACCTTATGCATAATACTTCCTTAGGCGTAAGAAAAGCTTAGGCGTAGGAAATGCTTAGGCAAAGAGGATTCTACGCGTAAGTATTAAGCTTAGGCGTAAAACTAGGGTTTTGCCCAAAAATCCTTTACACTTATTCAAGTGTAAAAGATATCCAAAGTCGAAGTGTTTTCAGGCTTATCCAAGCAAGAAAACACTGAGTAAACCAACAGCTCTGAAGATCAAATGATGAAGTGCTTATGCGTAAAGTGCTGCTTAGGCGTAGACTTTGTGTTTACGAGTAAAACTAGGGTTTTGTTACGAGTAGAAAGTACCAACTATCACCAAAACTAATTTTTATGCCCAAAAGTGTTTTGAAACCTGATTTTTAGGATGAAATAGCTTCAATATCACCAAAATAACAAGAAAGTTTGAAACTTGATGATCCAAAACAAAAATCACCCTTACGCGTAGAAAATACCACACGAATAAGACCAAGCTTTAAAACTAATCTACACACGTAAAGTTTGAAACTTGATGCAAAAAACTTGAACTTTAACACTAAATTAACCTTAAACCACAAGAATCTTGAGTTTACAAGTGTAAAAACCAAAAGCTTTATGCGTATGAAAGTTTATGCTTATAAAACCCACGCGTATGATAATAAACTTCAAAAAAACAAAAAAGTTTCACCCAACTAGATGGCGAATGATACCACTGTTAGGTCACCAAAACTATAACACAAGATCAAGAAACAATAAATATAGATGAAAGATAGATCGGTTGAACACAAGACACACATGCACGAATATGATAAACAAAGTTATGCGTAGGATATGATAAAATGTGAACAACCAACCTTCAAATGAAGGTTTACAACATTATTTATAGGGGAAGGGGACTAGGGCAACACTTCTAGTCCCTTCCTTTCTTATGGGCTTTGGCCAAGGCTTATGGGTTTTCTATATAAGCCTTGTCTTTAATACAAACATAAAAGTCTAATTAAGTAACCTATTACATAATGATTACTAACACTTGAAATATATGTTAAGAGTGATTCCAACAAAAGGTATTTATTTTTAAATTATATTTTTATACATGGATCTATTCAATTTGTATAAAACATTTTTATTTCTTGTTTGAATAATTTATAAGCTGTGTTTTGTTTTTAAAATCTTGTTATGTGGTTAACTGATTATAGCTTCTTACTACTACTTGTTTTTTTTATCATTCATAAACTATTTTTTTTCTTTTTTTTAAATCTTGTTGTGTGTTTACTTGTTATTTTGTAAATTTATACTGATTAAGGCAGGGATTATCACTTTTAATATTGTTGCCTGTTTTACAAATCTTGATTATTTAAAAACTTTGTGGATGATTTATTCTACGCTGCTATATGATTATGAGTTTTTAACTTTTGATATTGTACGTTTTAATCTGTTAACCAACACAATAAGAGGGTGCCCACTTTACCAGAGCCTGTTTGATTTGAATTTCAATTTCGCCCGCTTTGACCCAAGTCTGTTTTGACCCGAGCCACCTAAACATTTTGCCACCTCTAGTTTCAAACATTCTAGTGTTTTGTGTTGGGTTTTGGAGTTACAAGTTGTTGCAATTCTTCTGAGGCCTGGAGTATATCTTTCTATGTAAGTGCACATTTCTTGGCGTGTTGATGATATGAACATTAAGTAACAAAGACTCGTTAAGTGTTAAATCATATTAAATGCTAAATTTTCCATTAGTAAGAACTGAACACTGAGGCCACGGAGGTTCACCTGCGCCGACTCCGGGCTATCCAAAAAGGGTAGTCGCCCTGGGATTAGTCGGCTCGCAATGTCGAGTCGGAAACCCATGTATACCAACAAAAAAGAAAAACACTGAGGCCTGGAAATTATCATGAGTTGATAAAATCTTCTTAATGTTCAAATGATTAGTATCACAGTATGGTTTGAGTAATCGCGACTTAGATTAAAAAAAACTCTACTCATGTAATCTAGAGCAAAGTCGTCTCTTCTAATGGTCTTGCCTATTAGAAGGACGACTTGGTTCGGAGATACTTAAACCAGCATTAGATATAGTAATCGGGCTTGGTTAGTGATAACCAGATTACTGAATCTAGTGTTTAGGAAAAAATTTGCACCACAGTTTCTTCACCGTTTAGAGAAAGTCAACAACGACCTTGGATGAGCAACACCTTGATCTCATTAAACAACATCTTTGTGGGGTACTTAGAAATTAGGTAGTGGTAACCATGCCTGCCCCAGAAATACGCTATATTTCGGATCGCAACAACAAGGATTTCTAGCAAAACTTGTACTAAAATATCGAAACTTATATATAAAAACCAACCCGCCCAAACACAAAACATAGATCATAAAACAAAGCCAATATAAAAAGTGGCATCCTAGATAACGTGCTTGAACCATAAAAAATAAAGCATTAGCAAACTTTAGTGACTCCATCCTTTTCAATCATTAGAACCAACATGGGTTTCTTATCAAATGATGCCTTTATACCGGGATCACCTTTAACTTGTCTTTTTTCTATTCGGACATGATTATCACAGTATCTAGGAGCATAACACATTTAGGGTATACTATACAAGTATACAACATATATGTCATTGTTCACATTTTTAACACACTTTTGAGAAAAGAGTTAAATTATCTAAAATTATACGCATTTATAAACGTGTGTAACGTTATTACGTTGATAAGTGTGAAGATATATAAACGAGCATCACAATCTTCACATTTTAGATTTCTCTGCACTTTTAAATGTGAAATTTTTTTCTTTACACATCTAAACGTGAAGTGTTGGGATTTAATAACCTAGTTAGCCAAGTAATGTAAATGATTACGCAACGGAATTGGATCTAGTAATTGCAATTAGGTAAACACGTATTTAATAAACAATAATAATTAAAAGGTAAATTAAAAACTAACCTTTGGCGACAACTGCACGCTATTAAACGAACAAGAAAACTAAAGAAACCGAGTATCTAAAATAGATACCTCTCCGAGTATCACACACAAACACTTAAACCAAGTACGTTCGAATAAATGCTAGTCGAGAACGTTTAACCCAATCAACAACTTGAATACTTGAATACCACGAACTAGAAAACCCAAAGAACACGTTCTAACTTTTCTGCCCGAGATTAAGCTTTTGTCCGAGAAGCTTCCTTTGTTACCCGATATCGGACAAGGTTGTCCGAGATCCACCCTTGTTCTGTCCGAGAAAAGAAAACGAATAGAAACAAAACTAAACCTTCTGCTACAGTTCGTACACCAGGAACTAGCAACAACTTTAACTTGGTAAACCTTTCTTGGATCAAATCGAGGCAAGCAAAGTGATTTTCAACAAACCAAACAAACCCTAATCGGATCTAGGGAGAATCTTATTAGGTATAAGAAGCAAGAGAGTTTAGGGATAGTTTTAGGGATAGGATTATGCGTACAATTGATGTGGGGTGTGTTTGTTTACATAGCTCACAAGCCACCTATGGCTTGGGCTCTTTGCTTGATCGACAAGTATCAAACCAAACACCCCTTGTACCCGATCGGTTAGACAAGCTAGGCCCATGGCACTCCTAACCCGACCCACTTTGAATATGAACAAGTCCATGGGTCATTTAAAGTATCGAGTATGCATGCATGCAAAAAACGGGTATAACGTATTCAAATAATAAACGTTTGACACGTACTCTCGTGTTTAACGTGTGTGCCCCCATAGGCTCACACATTTTTAGTCATTTACATATGGTTTTAACTCCCACAAATACGCCATATTTCTGATCGCAACAACAAGGATTTCTAGCAAAACTTGTACTAAAATGTAGAAACTTATATATAAAAACCAACCCGCCTAAACACAAAACATAGATCATAAAACAAAGCCAATATAAAAAGTGGCATCCTAGATAACGTGCTTAAACCATAAACAATAAAACATTAGCAAACTTTAGTGACTCAATCCTTTTCAATCATTAGAACCAACATAGGTTTCTTAATAAATGATGCCTTTATACCGCGATCACCTTTAACTTGTCTTTTTTCTATTCGGGCATGATTATCACAGTCACTAGGAGCATAACACATTTAGGGTATACGATACAACATATATATTGTTAACATTTTTACACACTTTTAAGAAAAGAGTTAAATTATCTAAAATTGTACGCATTTATAAACGTGTATAACATTATTACGTTCATAAGTGTGAAGATATATAAACGGGCATCACAATCTTCACATTTTAGCAGGGCCGGCTTTAGGGGAGTGCAACAGGTGCGATTGCACAGGGCCACCGTTTGACGAGGGCCACCAAATTTCATGCACTTCTATTATATATATGAACACAATATGAGACTCGAGCTTAATTAATTCATGCACTACTTATACATATGTATATTATGTGTGTTTGAGGGCCTCTTTGTGGTAATGGCACGGGGCTACTGAAATCCACGAGACGGCCCTGCATTTTAGATTTCTCCACAGTTTTAAATGTGAAACTTTTTTCTTTACACATCTAAATGTGAAGATTGTGATGATTGTTTATATTGTTGGGATTTATGAATCTAGTTACCATTTAACTACGAATATGCAGCGGATAATGGATCTAATTAAGAAATTATGATTAACACATTTAATAAATGAAGAAGATAAAAAGAAACAAAGAAAACTAACCCTCGCAGACACCAGCAAATGAAACAAGTGATTAACACAATCACCTCTACGAGTGCTCACACAAACACGTCAAAGAAATACGCCTGGATGCTAGCCGTATCACACGTATACCCAAAAACCAAGTGTTATAGCTCAAATCAGATCAAAAACTAAACAGCCCAACCTTGTGTGTTATCCGAGAACCAGAAAGCACCCAAGACCTAAACCGTGTGTTGTCCGATATCAGGTAAAGCTGCCCGATCTGTTTTTCCTTTCTGTCCGAGAATACGCCAAACAAAACAACCCTTTGCTTCTGCTTTCTCCTTCGTACAATAGCTTGCAAGATACACAAGACTAACACCTATTAAACACC